>JAQFVV010000979.1:0-140501 GCA_028023455.1 Epiperipatus broadwayi | reverse complement strand
ACAATATATATATATAGCCTTAATCAATGGCATTTTTGTTTTCTGGATAGGGACTCTATTAAATGATCTGTTCTTAGTACTGGACATAGTTTTTAAAAATGACAAAGAGATATAATGGATTATTTAAAATAATAGCAGGCATACCTTCAAGAAAGTTAGTGAAATTAATTAAATGTCCAAATAATATAAAAGAGATCAAGACATCATAATAGTAAAATAATAATGATAGATATTATTGATATGAAAGGTGTTTACTGATAGATCTTGTTACAGAAAATACAATAAAAGTTTGATAAATGATATTTTTTTAGTTACACAGTATCATCACCATCATCATCAACCATTATCAATCCACTTCAGGATGAAGGTCTCTCCAAGTTCAACCCATTTCCCCTGATTTCTAGCCTTTCTTCTCTATATTATCTCTGCACACTTTCTTATTACATTCATCCATCTCACATGTGGTCTCTTTCTGGATCTTTTACAATTGTCCATCTATTATCATCTCTTCTAGCAATATGTCCAGCTCAACTCCACTTCAGTCTTTTAATTTTTTCCATGAGGTTAGTAACACCTATTTGTTCTCTTACCCATATATTGTGTTTTCGATCTCTTCTTGTTACACCCAACATGCATCTTTCCATACTTCTTTGAGTGGACTTCAGACCACTCAAAGAAGTATGGAGAGATAATATAATAAAAATGTCACACATGGAGGAAAATAAAAAAATCATACATAAACATTTAGAAAAAAAAATAAAACAGAGAATACAACAAATATTGTATTTCATAAAGAAAATATATATCAGAGTATTAAAGAAAATTATTTAAGTCTTAAAGAAAATATATAGCCAGAATATTAGAACAAAATATTTGTACTTTTAAAAAATAAAAAAAAATATTCAAGAAAATATGGTATATTCTTCAGAAAGCATGAAAGAGGATCAAGTAAATTTAAGTAGAAAATTTGAAAGTATGGGAGATAAAGTAATAAAACAATTGAGAATATGAAGAAGAATTATGAACAAAATAAAATTGATTTAGAAATGGAAGTAAAAGTAAATCAAAAATTTTTCAAGGACATGAATGATAGTTTGCATAAGGAGTCCAAAAAGGATAAAATGTTTTTTAAGGTAAAAAGTTGCCATGAATTGATATGAAGATAAAAGATGTAAATATGTTTTTTAGAAATAAGTTCCAAAACAAATGTTTTTGTTATTATGAAATATAAAATCAGAAATATGGTTATTTTAATCCTAAATTTACAGATTTCTTTAAAGAAACCATCATAGAAATAAAAGTTTGAGAGTAATGCAAAAAAGAAATGTTATAAAAAAATACACAAGTCAATTATATTCTAATGGTTCAGAAATGTATAATTAGTTAAGATGATTTAAATATGGTAGTATATAATCGGAAAATAAATCACTCACTTTTAATTTAGTACATTGTGTATAGGATTTGTGTATTTCAGCCAATATTTATAACATTTGAAAAGATTATCATATAGCAAATTGTGACAAGACAATCAGATATGTGGAGATGAATTGTCTACTACTTCAAATTAGATCAATTTAAAAAATTGTCTAAACATGGGCTCTAAAGAATAATGATCTACAAATGTTTTTAAGTTTTGAAAAAGATACTGTGATATATAAAATTTATTTACAAGATTAAAAGACCAATAACTATGTTTCAAAGAAGGAACGTTTTCAAAATATTGCACTGCACAGAATATTTTTTACATCATATTGGCCTTATAAATTTGTTGTTGGTAAAAGAAATCAGTATCTTAAAAAAATATGAAAGAGAAATAAAAATCATTAAAACAAATGTGCATCTATTCACATTATGTAGTAGATAAACACCACATGATCATCATTTCCTATGCTTGCTCATAACTGTTATTAAAACAGGAAAAACTCTCTATACGTATTTCCACTCAGTGCAAGTCAGAGTAATCAATGGATGCCAGAAGGCTTGTGCATAAAATCCCCATCTAGTGCCTATTCATCCAATATCCCCAGACTAGTTTCTAGCTTGTGGCCTTCATCAGTGAGGAGCCTTGGATCTAATAGGATAGTGGTGGCTATGGTTATTAAAGAACCAAAGACACCAAAATTTATAGGTACTGAATTGAGTTAATACCTATATGACTATATAAGCTGATGAGCTTGGATTGAAAATATTATGATGTTTTCAATTTAAGTCTCATAGTTTTGTAGTTAAATAGAAATAAAAGATGGCTGCTGGAGGGTTGCATTAGATCCTAAAATCTAGGTGCAGTGCTCTCAGATTTAAGGCTCCTCACTGATGAAGGCCACAAGCCAGAAACTAGTCTGAAGATATTGGGTGAGTAGGCACTAGTTGGGGATTTTTATGCACAAGCCTTCTGGCATCCATTGATTACTCTGGCTTGCACTTAGTGGCAATACATATAGAAAGTTTTGCATGTTTTTTAGTAGATATTAAAATTGAAGTGATTATTCATGTTCTAATTTTCAAAAAGTAATAGCTCAGGAAAATGATGGTGATACACACATATACTATTATAAAAATCAATTACAATACTATATAAATTGTTATTTAATACAAGGTATAAATTGCAAGAGATTTAGTAGTGATTATATAATTTAGACTAATGATTGTCATTGCTATTTTTATTGAATAAAGAAATTTGTATTTGATGAACATCACATAAGCACCATTTTTTATGCTTACACAAGCTGTTTACACAGAGGTTAAACTCTCCATACAGTAGTGCCACCAGTGCAAGCCAGAACAATTAATGGATGCAGGAAGATTTTTGTATAAAGTCCATATCTAGGGCCTAGTCATCCAATATTCCCAAGACCAGTTTCTAGCTTGTGGCTTTCATCACACAAAAAAGGCACAAGCTGGAAACTAGTCAGGATATTGGATTAGGCACTAGATAGAGATTTTATGCAAAAACCTTCTTGCATTCATTAATTACTCTGGCTTGCACTGGTGGCGCTAAATACGGTACGTTTACTTTTATTCTATAAGACTTAGACTAATATAATTAATATTTTTCTTATCTCCAAAACTTTTAATAGTTAAACATGTATTGTTAGGTAAATATCTAATTTTAAATACTCTTCGTCAAGATAATTTTCCAAATTCTTGTAACTTTTCCATATTTACTGAGGTTTAATATCTTCTGATACAACCAATACTTCTCCCAATATTTTCAAATAACTTAAATTATTTTCCCAAATAATTTACATAAACTTTTGTATGTCCAGCATACCTTAATGACTAACTTGTAATATTTTTTTGTATAGATCAGTACTTTTCAAACTTTTTCACATACTTGCAAATGATCTTATATTTTCTAGGAAAATTCAATTTTAAAAT
This sequence comes from Epiperipatus broadwayi, assembly GCA_028023455.1. NCBI lineage: Eukaryota > Metazoa > Onychophora > Udeonychophora > Euonychophora > Peripatidae > Epiperipatus > Epiperipatus broadwayi. Next base: position 137,123 of record JAQFVV010000979.1, on the reverse strand, counting down.
ATTTCCAATATTTCTTCAGAAAGAAATATCTCCACGTTCTAAAATAATTGTTTGGTCAAATTTAAAAGTTTTTTTTTTTCTTTAAAAGTATTTTTCCATTGTATTTTAAATAAATTTTCTTCATAAGAATATATTATATCATTTCACTTTATATCTTTTAATGAGAATTTTTTTTTATATTATCTCCGTGATGTTCTTTTTATGAAATTTAGTCATAAATCAATATGATTTATCAACACAGGCAAAATTATATGCTTTATACGATAATAACATTTGAATACTTTCATTAAATTTTTTATATTTAGTGATGACTTCTTCATGTTTAATTTAATGACAAATTGAACAAAAAAAGATCAGCTAAGCAAGGAATTATTTAATTTTTAGCTCTCTTTCTCCATATCATGATCTTGTAATAATAAACTGCTGTATTGTTATAAAAATTGAAGCTAAATAAAATGGATTATTACACTACTAAATACTTTACTGAAATTGTAGAAATATTAACGATGTTATAATAGTACGTCGGTAGAATGCGATAACAGCTTAATAATCGTCTGCCAAAATTTAAACAGCTCTTAAATACTGCAGCTGATTCCAATTCCTGACCTCAAATTATCCAGGACCACGAACGTTGGTTTAAAGTTAAAGTTAATAATAATTTATTAAATATTTATTTTTCTTATATTATTCAATTCTTAATTAATTTTCACATTTTATTCACACTTACTAAAGACTCTAAAATAACTTTTAAAAATCACATTTCAATATTTATTACCATTTCTACCTTTATTTTAAACTTAACGTATTTATTTTCAACAAAAAACATAATTCTGATTTTATTTATTATATTCACTTTAAAAATCTAATTTACCATTTATAACAGAAAATATTATTTTATTTTCAAACACAGGTGTGTGTCACGTGATTTACAAAACTAAATAAGGTGCTAATAATTTAAATAGAACTAAAAATAATAATTTAATTTGTAAAATGTTACATAACCACTATTATAGCATAATTTTAAAATAATTATTTTAATATTATAAAACCAAAATCATACACTTTTCTCCCACATTATTATTTTTTAATCAAATGATTTTAAAAATATAGTCATTAAATACAATTATTATTACTAAATCTAGTCATTTAACTTTAAAGCATTACTTTTAAAATTTACCCTAATTATTATTTATAAGACTTATTAAATCAGTATTTATTATAGCCAATTCTCCTAAACATACAATCTTATAATGATTTTAGTTAACTGTTTTCTTACAAATACCAACCTAATATTATACATCAATTATTTTACTTGCCTTAACTAAATTATTCAAAGATTATTAACACACAACATACATCATCTCCTACCCAACTTCAAAATTTTTCAGCAAATTATTACAAATAATCCATTCTAACCTAAACAAAATGGTACAATATATATATTGCATTTTAAATACATTGTTAGTCCATTGGGAATGAAAATATATTGTTTTTCAGGGGACCATCATATTAAAAAGTTTGAAAAGTACTGATCTATACAAAAATATGCAAAAATAATTAATTCTGACCGAAATCGTGTATATGGTTGTGTTTGAAGTAAATATAACTATTTAAATAATTAATCTGTGTGAGATTCACCTTGTCAAAAATTTATCTAGGATGAAATGTTAAACAAAAACAATAATCACCTAAACTAATCGACTGTCAGTAGGTAAAAGTTTAAAGTTTGATTGTCTTAATTTTTCTGCAAAAAAGCAATAATTAATTACTTACATTTACTAATAATAAATAAGTGGTTGGATAGATTTGTGGACTACTGAAAAAAGTTTTATGATTGCAATGCAACAAAGTAAACATTTACTTTCAAGTATGAGACATATTAGTTTGTTAATTAAAATAGCACATTCTTTGTAGGCATGCGTGGTAGCTTGTGTGTGAGAGATATGTTATTAAGTTTATAAATAGGTTTAAAAGAGTGTAAAATCAGTTATAAATTGTAAATACACACAATACATGAATTAAAATTAAAATTTTTTATTAAATAAGAAACAATAATAATTTAATGTAAGTATAAACACATTTTCCCCCCCTTATATCATAGCATCGGCCAGGAGGCGAACCCGCAGCAAACGTCTGCAACCAAGCAAGGCGACTGCGCTGACTTCTCGGCTAACTACGCTTGACTATAAACACATTTTTAAATAAATAAAACAATAATAGATTTCAAAACCTAAAACAACTATTTAAAAGATTATACGATTTAGAAGTGAAGTGCTACTAATGATGTAAATAAATTCCTCAATAGGGTTTTGACTTCTTACAATAACAAGATGAATAATTTGCAAATCCAACCTGTATCAACAAAAATGTTGAATAAATTTGTTCGACAGCTTCCTTTTTCTAAAACCATCTCGTGCTTGCTTATGTTATGATGTTACACATTCTGTCTACCATTCAAATCTATCGTGAAAATAAGTGTAAAAGTGTCCAAATTCAGATATTTAAGTCTACAAATTAGGTATAGGATTAATTAAATCCTTTGTCAAGACCGGTAATAATGACTCAGTTCAGGATGAGTAACATAAATGTCTCTCTTTTGTGAAATAAATGTCTCTCTTTTGTGAAATAAATGTCTCTCTTTTGTGATATGAAAAAGTCTCTATTTTGTGATATAAAAAAGTCTCTTGTGATAAAACCAGATTTCTTTAGTAGCCGTATTGATATAAATACAGCTAACTTATATTGGCCTTAATATCATACTGAATAATATAATACTCTACATAACTTTGCTGTTTACTTAAGGAGTACGATGCTCTCAAGCGGAGGGTCCACAATATCGAACACAAACTCCGGATCAGAGACAGCAAATAAAACAGTAATCTTCAGCAAAGATGTCTATCTTTCGCTAATGATGTCCTAAATCAATTCCGGCACCTATGGTGAAAAAGGCAATCGGCAAGCACAACAAGCACCACAAAACCCGCACACACCATAAAACAACAGAAAATACACATTTTACAAGCTTTAAGAGAGCTAAAAAAATTAGCAGCTTTCTGTTGAGCTAAGAAAATACCTATGACGTCATAATATATATATATCTTTATTATTTAATAAAACAATTACAATTTTATTTATTCTATATTTTTATAATCTTAAATAAAGCATTACTTTTACAATTTTTTAATATATTATTAATAATTAAGTATAATTAAAAAAAAATATGTTTGCTTTACAGAAAAAAATGTTATTTGTACGTCAAGATATTATATCAACTAATAGTTTTAATTAAAAATAGACAGTGGTTCAAATTTCTTTAAAAAGATTTCTCTTCGATTATTCATATATATTCAATAGCTTTCTTTTTTGTTTTATGCCGTAAATAGTTTTAGTCTTTAGTCATTTCATAGACTATTTGTAATTGAGTTTCATATCATTAACGTTAATAATTCGTAGATTTTACAATGGAATGACGATTCTAATAATAGAGCAAAAAAAGAAATCCTAAAAGAAATATACACAATAAATAATGCATTATATGTAACTTATAAGATAAACATCTAAATACATTTATATATTTGTCATACCTTGATTCTTCGTTCCGATTATTTGATAACTGGTAATGCTGGCTTAAATTTATTGGTGCTCATCTTATTTCTGTGTGATTATTATCTATTTTTTGGAGGATTAGATCGATTTTGATTAATTGATAAATATATACAGCTAATGTGATATATTCTTTATACGTGATGCATTCTCTCTAAAAAACACATAATAGGTAACAACACTGCCGTCTCAACTATGAAAAGATAAGGGGGTTTTAAATATAAAGGTTATATATAGAGTTGACAAAGATTATGTTGTGGAAATGGGATAGAACAGATTATGGGTAAATTTAGAGTGGGGAATGTAAAATAAAGTGGCTAACAGGTTTATCTGGGCATAATTGCTGAGATATTCTTGACTTCGTTTAAGGAGAAGCCATAATACATCACATCACATACATCACCTCTATGTATTTGATGAAGATGGCAGAATAATAAATTTCCTAAAAGTTCCCTACTTGTTTTCCACCAGGTATGTGTACATTGGTTGACATTATATATATCAGGGGTCCCACCTTTTTTGCACTTAAGAGCACATTCTATAATACCGGCCAGGTGGCGGGCACCATTTATTTTTTCAACCAGGTGGCGTGCACCATTTATTTTTTTAATGTAAGTTTATAGATGGATATTGTTAATAATACACATAATATACAAAAAAATATTTATTTCAAAAATAAAATTTTAACATATAATTGAAGTTTATATTTTTATGCTGTAAAAGGATAGTATGCCCTACAATTTGATTACAATATAATACAATAATTTATAAGAAATTTTAAAAATTAAATTTATTTGTATCAGATAAAATACTTTTTTATCATGTTCGGATAGCGATGGGCACACGTAAAATGGTCTGCGGGCACCATGGTGCCATGGGCATAGGGTCGGGGACACCTGATATATATGAATCAGCAACTAATTGTGGCATAGTGTTGCAGATTCTAATTCTTTTTCTAATAAAGACAATTCGATCTTTTTTTTTTAGTATTCCATGGCAATGACATTGTAGATTAAAGAAAAAATATTAAGGTTAAATCCTATAATAATAAATAAATAAAACAACTGGAAAACATTTTTTTAAACAGAAAATATAGAATTAAACAATTTGAGGTGATTTACTTTTTTATATATTATCCATATATTCAATGTTGGTGATTGGATATTTATAAAAATCCTTCAGGAAATATAAAAATCTATGAGTGTTATGTTATCCAGTCCTAAGAGAACAATTCATTTATGATTAGAGATAATAGAGGTATAAAAGGCTCTAGCATAAAAAAGGATTATAACATGGATTAAACCAAGTACAAGTCTGAATTGGGATTGACTTACATTAACTTGGTATAATAATTTAAAAATAAAATTAAAAATAAAATATGAAAAGTTATAAAACAGTTGTATAAATGATGATTGTGTGCAATGATATAGAAGTATAAACAAAAGTAGATATGTTGGAATGAGACAGGTGAACAGTAATAAATAAATAAGCAAGTAGGCAAGAAAATAAATACATAATAAGAAAAAATGGATATAAATAGGAAAAATGTAAAAATAAAGATAGAAATAGATACTTAATTGAACAGATAGATAAATAAACTTTAGAAAAACCAAAATAAAGAAGCAACAAAAAAATGAATTATGCATGGACATCAGTACTAATTGGGAAATGCTTGGAAGAGATGATGAATTGTTCATCTATTTAATCAAACAGAATAGTAAGAAAAATTAAAAAAATCAATATGGTGAATAATTTTCTAAATTCATGAAAATATGAACTGCTCAATAGAGCAAAAAAAAAGAAATACAAGAAAATGAACAAAAATATAGAACAATATTTTAAAAACAAAAATAAAACAACATGAGAGAAAAACAAAATGTGACACAAAATATGGACAAAAATATCAAGATAGGGATGAAATAAATAGAAAAGTAGTGGAAAATAAAAATAAAAATTAATGAAACCTAGGAAGAAGCATGAAATTTTTTTTAAAGGACTGATAAACTTTTTAACCCAAAAATGTTAAAATCATGATAGAAAAATCTGAAATTAATATCAAAACAGAAGATACTAAGTCTGGTAGAAACATTATGGAAAAATCTAATAATGACATGAATAGTTTGAAGAACTATAAAAACAATGAAAACACCATCGATGAGAAAAAACACTAGCATGTGTAAAGCATAGATGAAAATGAAAGAGGTAATGAGGGCATAATACTGAAAGTGGAATGATCTTCAGTGAAGCAAACAAAAATAATTGAGAACTCAATTACAAAATTTATTGACAGTAAAATCCATGAGGTTGACATTATTTCTAATCATGAAGAGGAAATTTAAAAATTAAACAAATCTATCTTTCTAATTCCTTTTACAATGCTTATTTTATAACTGAAATACAGGCTTATTATATACCTGTATCAATGTATGTAATATACACGGTATATGAGCACAGACTTTCACATGACTTACCACTCTCCACTCTATCTCATAACACTGGTACACTTGAACACATTTATGTCGAAAAGATAAATCAACACCAATATACGTATTTCATGCTAAACCTGCCTATCCCTCATATATGTATTAAATGGATTATGTACTGTACATGAGGAGTCAGATTGACTTTAAGTCAACATGGGTGTGATGAGAATCTCAGCCTTAGGGTGGCCTTTGAGCGTTCCATCATCAGATTTTCAATTGGATGGAGGGTTGAAGAGTTGGAGTGTGGAGTGTATTGAAACCTGTCCATTAAAGTATGAAGATTGGCTATCTTAATATGTATCTGAGCACTTATTGCATATATGTGTAGAGATGATAATCTGGACCAACTGATGATTGCTGGTTTAGCATGAAATACATATATTGATTATTATCTTTTCGACTTATATGTGTTCAAGTGTATCAGTGTTATGAGATAGAGTGGAGTCCTGTGAAAGTCTGTGCTCATATACCCTATATAATGCTTATTTTATTAAAATTAATCAATCTGATAGCTTTAATTGACTAGCAATTTTTTTCAGAGCTAAAAAGATTGTTGGTCAATTCAAACTGTCAGATTGAAATCAATAAAATAAGCATTGATAAATATTTTATTTTTAAACAGTGTCATATTTATTGCAATGTATTCCGATAAATCAACCTTTACACATTCACTGCTTTAATAAATTGATGTGCACTGACCCAAAAGCAAAGAGTAAAACAAAAAAGAATCCACCTGTCTTATATATATATAAGACAACCTTTGCTTACCATGCAATATTCAGGGCTAGAGTCTATTATATGTCTAATTTTTTTAAATGATATTCAAATTATACTATCATACTTTCAAATATTATAATTCTCAGTAGTATTATTATTCTTATCTCTCCTTTTCACTTTTTTTGCATCTTTCTTCATATATTCATATATAGATAAAGCACACCAGTCAAAACTGTAAGGAAAATAAAGGAGAAATTATATAAAAATTTCATTGGAGTCTATTTGAGGAGAGTATATAGAAAAAATTAGTATATATGAAATATTATAGTTCTTTTAAATCAGTACTTATGAATGAGTGTGCATCAATTTCTTAAAACAGCATGTAAACATAGGGGATTTGAACTCAGACTTTCAAGCACCCTTCAACTATCCTTACTATCTCATACCACTGATACACATGACCACATACATGTAGAAAAGATAAATAATCACCAATATATGTCTTTCATGCTAAACTAGCACTTATCAGTTGGTCCAGATTATCATCTCCCTCACATATATACATATAATCAGTGCCCAGTTTATGTGTGGGAGATGATAATCTGGACCAACTGATAGGTTCTGGTTTAGCATGAAATACATATATTGGTGATTATTAATATTTTCTACATGTATGTGGTCATGTATATCAGTGGTATGAGATAATATGGATAGTTAAAGGGTGCTTGAAAGTCTGAGTTCAAATCCTGTATATTTACAATTAGGCTCCAAGTATGTGAAGAGTGCCTATATTTCAAATATTTAAAACAGCATGTGTGAAAAAGTTGATTGGCTTTTGAATATATTAATATAAGCAATTAAAAATAATAAGAATGATGAATTTGTTTACTTTTTATAATTTTATCAATGCATAAAGAAGGATGAGCTGATAATATATCTCATGGAAGAGAAAATTAATGAAAAAAGCAAATAGAAGAAGGTCACAACTGACAATTATATGTGAATGCAGTGACTGAAAAAAAATCATTATTGTCCTAAATGAGTCAAATATTAATGTTAAAGGATCAAATTAATAAAAAGTGAAATATTCTGCCTAGTCAACAATATTTAGTTTTTGTCAATCAACAGTGATAAAATGATAGATCAATGTCAGAGTATCACATTAGAAAGAGATCTATTCCTTACTTATTACTATGTCATAAAGTGAAGTGCAGCTACATGGATGAGGAATTAGATCTAAAGTTGAGCTCAAAAACACAAGTAAAGAGAAAGGCAAAGTTGCAAGATCACTTTCTTAAACTTTTTCACAGAAGTCAAAACATTAATTATAAGAAAGACCTTAATTATAAGAGACCTTGTGTTCAATTTTTCCTAGAAAATCTTTCATAAGACAAAACAACTTCACATGACCACCATTTCTTATGCTTTCTCATAACTTATTAAAACAGGCAAAACTCTCCATACAGTAGTGCTCTCAGATCTAAGGTTTCTCATTGATGAAATCCACAAGCCAGAAACTAATCTGGGGATATTGGATGAGTAGGCACTAGATAGGGATTTTATGCACAAACCTTTGTGCACCCATTGATAGCATTACTGCATGGAGAGTTTTGCTTGTTTTTACAAAACAACTTCTATAACATTTAATGTAGAATATCTAAGGAATAAAATTGCATTTGTTTGATGACCTTGTTTTATAACCATAGATTGTAAGAATTAATATTAAACCCAATTAAACACGTTTGTTCATGAAAATAATTATGACTCAAATGATTATAAGAAAACTGTAATACGCTATAATAGCAATTCACATCATAAAAGCAAAAGTGATGTTAACAATTATTCAATTACAACAAAAGGCACCCTAAAATTTTAGCTCTAATGAATATTCTTCAAGGGCAATGAAAATAAAGATGATCTATTCTCTCAAATTATGTGAAATCTTTGCCAAGTGAAGCTTAAGAATTATGTCAGTATATACTTTCAGAATATTTCTCTACTTAGATTTTATAGCTTTTGGTGTGTGCATTTTTACCATTTATTTTTATGCTGAAAAAAATTGCACCCTGTTACTTAGTTAGAGTGTCATTAGAGAAGTTCTGAGTAAATTTGTGTACCAATTGAGGAATTTTCTGATATCACTTAACTTTTTTATTTGGGATCACCAGGGGCAGAAGATCTAAACATACAGGTTTGATCTAGAAAATATGATCCTGGCTTTGTACTCAAATTATATGTTTGAATAAATGTTGCACTATAGGTTTATAATTCTGATGAATGACATCATGCCTGCAGAAACATGAAGTGTCATAAAAATATCATCATCATCATTTTCACACATTATTGACCCACTGGAGGATAAAGGTCTCTCCAAGAACAATCCATCTTTAATCTCTAACCTCTCTTTTCCACATCATCTATTATTCCATCCATTCATCTGACATATGTTTTTTTCTTATATATATATAGTTAATCTTTGATCTGAAGTTGGTGCTAATTTTTAAAGTTTTTGTTTATGCATTTATGCATTTTGTGAATATGCAATGGAAGAAAATTTGTAAAACCAAATTAAAATGAATACTTCCCAGATTCTCATCATTATTTGAAAAAAGTTTTTTTTTTTTGCAAACGACATACTTATTGCAGCAGACATTACAAAATAAACAGTAACACTGATTAACACAGCGTGCCATGTTTTTTACATATTTCATCAGGAATTGTCCAATCAAATAATTATTTAGGTAAAAAAGTGAAACAGACAACTTGGTGGATGTTAATAGATAGTTCTAATAAGAAATGGAAAAAAATGTAAACATATAACTGTCTCATTATTTTCAAAAAAGTTAATATAACAATTAAACTTTATCCAATTCTGAATTAAGGCTATTTAAAATAATTAAAGCTTTAAAGTATGTAGTTAATAAATAAATAGGCAAACAAACACGTGCAGTCTTAGACGAATCAAATCAGAGTTACCCAACTGATATTGATGATTACACATGTTTAAAAAGTTAATAGATTTTTGATTAAAAAACATTGATTTTAAAATAAATAAAATAGTCATAGAAACAGAAATTCTGTAAACTAAGAAATATGTGAATTGTTTTATGAAAAGCAATAATATTTAATATACTGTATATAAAATCCTAAAGGAATTTTGCACTGGGTCAATTTTTTTAACTTGATAAACATATGAATTGTTACAAAGAAATCAACTCATATGTCACATGACCTAATTTAACAAACTTATATTATAAATGTTATATATAAAGCTTATTTGCGAGCTCTATATATAACATATGAATTGTTTTATGAAAAGCAATGATATTTAAAATACTGTATATAAGATCCTAAAGAAATTTTGTATTGGGACAATTTTTTTAATTTATAGATATGTTAAATATAAAACAATTATATATTTTGGAAAAAAAAAATGTACATTCGTATTTAAAAGAATTAAAGAAGAACTTATCAGTCAAGCATTGGTGGCTGAGTAGTTAGCACAGCTTCCTTACAAGCAGTTGTCCCGGGTTCGCTTCCCAGCCGATGCTTTGACACATGAGGAAAAAAACTTATCAATACATGGAAAAAGTTTTTCTTGTATTTTTTTAAAGAAATTAAAAAAGATTTTATGAGAAGTTAATTTTATTGATTTAATTAAGTAAAAAAATATATTGTCAAATTATATTGTTATTCCAATTAATCTTTTTTTTACCTTAGCTTAATCATATCACAACCATACATCAGCCTAATGTGAGACCAACTTCTCACACTAGAGATACATTAGAGACGTATATTTCTTAAAGCAATCCATATAGCACATGTTCCAATATAACTTCATATACACATTATTACTATTATTTTTACATATACTTAAGCGTAACTTAATATAATCATTTCGTTAAACTTCTATTTCAACACACATTATTGAAACATATAATCAAAGACAGGTGGAAAAGGTAAATTATCTCTTAAGATGTGCATTTCATGCTGAACCACATTCATCAGTTAGGCTAGATATGCCTCCATCATTTATTCAGTATATATATAAATAGCAAATTATTATACTTTGATTGACAGGTTTTAAATTTGTTGCACTCATAATTTTGATATAAACCATTTTATGGAAATACATTACTAATTTTTCCTAATCATTTATTGACCTAGATATTATTTCTAGCCCAATTCAGCTCTGACTTAGTGAATAATATATGCTTGTTAATAAAACCATGAAATTTATTATACTTAATTAAGGTTTTGTAGTTAATGGAGTACATTTAAATAACAGAAAAATAACTTGTAAATCAACTTTTAATAAGAGAGAATTGGTGGAAAAAATTTTTGACAGCATCAGGAATACTTTACAAAAAAATTAAGACTGACAATCCAGAATTGATTTACAGGAAGAGATGGATTCACCTTTTTTAAAATTCATTCATAAGTTTATTGAGAGATTGATGAAGGCTTTTATTATTGGATACTTCTAGAGTGTTGATGACAGTACATTGGTTAGAAAAGAAGAGAAATAGATTTTAAACAACAAATCACTTGTTAATGAGACTTGTAATTGATATGGAAATAACTACCTCCTACAGAGTTATATGATGATCAACAGAATAAAAGAGAGAATGAAATAATGAAAGAAAAAATGATACCATTCTCTTTTGTTGTTTTGCCATCCCATAGCTCAGTGAGAGATAGTTATTTCCATTTTAATTACAGATATTTAAAAAGTTATTATTATTTATTAATAAGTACTTGCAAACTTTAAATGAAACATAGTGTAATGTATATGTAAACAAAGGAGTAAATTATCCTCCCACCAGGCCATGAATTAAAAGCACTAGAAATGTAGAACAAAGGATCAAGAATAGTATGAATCTATCTATACTTGCAAGCTCTGATGTTTATAAGCATATCTTTTTCAACATTGCTGTTAATTCAGGATGAAATTAATTTATCAGTCGAATGAAATATGGCATTTAAAAGTTATTAAAATCATAATCAAATAACTACTCATGTAAAACAGTCATAAGCCTAAAAAGTTCTCTTCAGTAATAATTTTATTCTATGCATGACAAAAATTTTTTTGATGGAAATTACTTTCTACGAAAGATATAATTGAAAACACACATTTCAAAATGTAATTCCATCACAGTGAAAAGCTAGCCATAATACATCTTAGAGTTAACTGTAGAAAACAGTCTGAAGACAGTTTTGATATAAAGCCTAGCTTGGTCTAATGTCCTGATTGAATTATGCATCTGTTGCTTAAAAGTTGCCCTAGCTTTTTGAAGTGTATTCCAAGAGACCCAATCTTGGACTTAGAAAACTCAACAATGAAATAAAAAATATATAAAAATACTATTCCAAGCATAAATCTATAAATTCAGAAAAGTACCTGTCCAGTAAACTTTAAATTAGTAAATCAAAGGTAAGATTTTTTTTCTTTGATATATATTGGACTCATTTTTCTATTATATATATATATATTAGTGAAAACAGATCATGTGATATATGACTTATATAGCTTGCATTACCAATATGTAATAAATAAAGAGCATGCTACTAGCTCTAAACAAGATTATTGTTATTTTTTTATGATAAATGCCACAAGAGAAAGCATTTAAAATCTTCATCTAGGATTCTCTCCACCCCAGACTGGTTTTAAGCTATGGCTCTCTTCAGTCCTAATATTCTAAATCTTCACTGAAAAGAGGACAATCCTGGATAAAGATTTCAAATGCTTTTTCTTGTGGCATTTATCATAAAAAATGACCTTGTTTAGAACTATTAGCGCACTATTTATTTATTATATATATATATTATGTATTAGTAGATTATTATAATATATATTAATTATGGTTATTGTAAATGTACTTTTCAGTTTGATATTATGTCAGCAATATAAAGACAAGTTAAAAAATTCTTAATGAAAGTTAATTTTTTGTTACATTTTCATTTACCATTGTCAAACTTCCTCCACTCACAACTTTGACCCCATCCATTTCAGATAAATACAATAATGATTATTACTAATCATTATCGAAACTAGAGATTATCTCTAGCACAGATATAAACTTTAACCTCAGTTAAAGATTAATATATCTAATTTTTTATTTTACACACATGGAGTTATTAACCTTTTTCTTTCCCGTGTGTAATATCTTATAGATATAATAAACACATCCATACTTCCCCATTCTTTTTAAATTCACTTAAATAAAGATATAATAAAGGACAAATGACCCCAAGATGCATTTCGTGTTGAACCAGCACTCATCAGTTGGCCCAGGTCACTATCTCTCATATATATCTTTATTACATGAAAAGTATTTATCTAGAGTAAATTATTACGTTTACCATTGTTAAAGTTCCTCCATTCACAATATTGGAATTTATGATTTTTTTTTCTATTTGAAAACAGCATACCAATATATAATAATTTTTGATAGTTCAATGGAAGGATATATTATTATTATATCTGTGTGTGCACATAGCTTTGAATTATTATATCTATGTGTGAATATAACTTTGCATAATTTTTTTATTTATCAAACACTGTTTTAATAAATGATTTGTTTTTGTTATTTATACTAAATCTTGTGACTGTGCTTTTTTTTTTTATTAAAGTCATCTCTCATTTTATTGCATATTTATATAGGTTATTTATAGAGGAATTTGAACTTAGGAAGTTCAGTCTATATTTGTTTTCCACTCCATCTTAAATAACCATTACACCTAACCACACACATGAAAAAGATAAATGACTTCCAATATATGTATTTTATGCAGAACCATACATCATTTGGGCCAGATCACAATCTTCCACACATATTTACAATCAGTGCTCAGCTTATATTAAGATAGCAATTCCTTTAACTTTAATGAACAGGCTTCAAACTTCTCACTCTTCCAACAATTCAGCCATCCATTTCATTAAAAAATCAACGATAACACTCAAAGCCATTGATGGATTTGATATTGTAGTCATACTCATGGAAACATTAAATCAATCTAACCCCTGATATTATTGGACCATTATGTATTCATTTATATTAATAGGAGAGGGATTGGCTAGATTTATACTATAATGTAACCTATTTCCAAGGCAATATGTAATTAACCTATTTATTCAGTATACTGAATGTTTACCATAGTAAATAGAGGGTTTTGAACTTAGGATTTTCAATCTATATTCATTCTCCACTTCAGCTCAGACAAATGATACACATGTAAAAAAGAGAAATGATCTACAATATATGTATTTTATGTAAACCCACACATCATTTGGGCCAGATTATAACCTCCCACACATATATACAATCAGTGCTCAGCTTATATTAATATAGCAATTCTTAACTTTTAATGGACAGGCTTCAATATTTTCATCTTTCCAACAATTCAACTGCCCACTTCATTGAAAAACCAATGATGGAATGGTCAAAACACTTGGTGGATTTGGTATTGTATATATGTGTGGGAGACTATGATCTGGCCCAACTGATGAGGGCTGGTTTTGCATGAAATACATATATTGAGGATTATTTATCTTTTCATATATGTGTGGTCATATGTATTGATTGATTAAGATGGAGTGACGGATATAGACTGAAAATCCTAAGTTTAAATCTCTCCATTCACTATAGTTAATATCCAGTATACTGAATGAATAGGTTAATTACATATTGCTTGTATATGTTTCTGGGTATGTTTATAGTCTATACTGGAAATATGTTAACAAGAAAAAATTAGAATATTATAATAAAAGAATAGTACTTCACATATAGCAATATTTTCAATCTTTTTTTATTAACTCATAACACAAGGTCAAGGAAATTCCATTCAACACCTGTAATTTATTTTCGACCTTTGCTCTTTGTATTTTCTTTTCTTAATATTCTTTACATAAAACCTTCATTAGAAGTACATTCCCCAGATAATAATCTATGTAATTTCAATATTTTTTTTTTCTATTTACTATCTCCTTCTTTCATAAATAAAATGAAATGCAGCAAATTCCATCTTGGAAATAAAATATATATTTTTAATTGCGTCCATTCATCTATCCATACAACAATATATATACATGAGTTTTAATAAAACAAAAGAGCATAAACATTCTTCTCGATTATTTTAACCCTTTATCTACCTATTTGGATATATATAATCGAATATAGTATAATATTAAAACTATATATATCTGCGCATATATTCAAAATTTACCTTTTGGAACAGGGTTTGAACCAAACCTGTTACTCTATACATTCTTACATATTACAGCTTCCAATTATCTAACAGTGATCATTTCTTTCCCAATTTTATCGAACCATTCATTGATCATATTAATGCACTTATTCTATCTTGTTCTTGTATATATAATGTTTCATAATATTTTCTTTCTTTAAAATTTTTACTATACTTTATTACGGTTATATTTTTCTCACAATTTATTATATGCTCTGTTTTAAATAATGATTATATGGTCGAGACTTAGTATTCTTTCTTTTTATTGTTCTATTATGTTCTTTAGCTTTTTCAATTGCACTTTCCCCTGATTGTTTTATGTATCCTTTGAATTTGTTACATATAATTACATAAATAATTTCTATTCTATTATCAATACTATTATTCATTTTTGCATTGCATATCTATTTTCTTAAATCTTTTCTATTCTTCCATCGTATATTTACTTCATCATTTAACTTGTATTTACTCAATATCTTATATATTTCGCGGGCTGGTCTGGCGCCCGCTGCAATTTGATTTTGGCGCCCTGTCAATGTATGTTTACTAAGGTGCCGCGTGTCCGTGGCGTTTTAAAAAGTCATGTTTTTAGAAGATGCCGATTAATGCTATTTTTGTATCAAAATGCTATGTTGTTAAATTATATTTATTTCATACAAACGGTTTGTATGAAATATATATAATTTAACACGGCAATTTAGATGTTGAAAATTTGCAGAATTTTAAAAATAATGTGTTTGTTAAAAATAGACAGAGTGATTCAAATATATATATATAATAAATTAAAAAAATAATGTTTGAGATTAAAATATTTAAATGTTTAAAATAATTTTCGAAAAACATTTACATATTTTAATCTCAAATATTTTTTTTTAAATTTCATATTTATTATTTGCGTCACTGTCTGTTTTTAACAAACCCATTATTTTTAAAATTTTGCTAATTTTTCTAACCTCTAAATTTATGCAAATATTAGCAAATTTAATAATAAATTTACAATTTATAAATGAAATAATTTTAAAAAAGTAATATTACAAACACATATTTAATTTATTATTATTAATGTACGCTATATCTATATAAACGCTCCATATAAACCAAATTTTAATCAGCCCCCGGTCAATGGTGTCCCGTTTACCAATGCTAAAATCTGGTCACTTTAATGTATACCACCTACATGTTATAAATATTAGTGTACAAAATCTTTCTAAGGGAAACAAACAAGGCAATGTAAATAAATAATTTTTAATATTAAAAAAAGAAAATACAGTTAAAAAGTAAATGCATTACAAACTGTTATAATTATAATAATTTTATACTCCTTGACTTCTATTAATAAACCTTGATATGATTGTATTTATTTCAGTTCTGCCAAATATCATTTTCAATAGCAATTAATGCCAAATTACAAGCCTTTTGTGACATAGTTGTTCTCAAGTAAGTTTTAATTAATTTTAACTAGAAAAAGCTTCCACTTGCAACACTAACAGGTAATGTTAATAATATTCTTAAAGCTATTGTAAGTTTGGCATAGATAAATTATTAGAAACTATAAATTAAGTGTTTTGAAAGGGTTTTGAGAATTTAAAATCCTTTTGAAAAATATCTCAAAAGCACATAATTAGTCGAATAAATCTGTAGCTTAATATCTTTACTGTTATCAAATTTAAAATATTTTCTAAATCTTTGCATTTTGCTTGTAACTCGCTCTTATTAATTTCTGATATTTTATATAGAAAATTGAAATTATTATAACATGCTCGAGGAGTTCAAAGCGTTCTGTTAAAGATTAATCGCTACATCTAAAAGTGTAAAAAAAGTTTATTTTAAATTTTTCTTCAGGTATTTGAGGTGTTTCGTCCTGATGCTCGTAATCAAATTGAGATTTTTTTCCGTTGTCGAACTCTTTGGCAGTTTTAAATTCTTTCTCTCCATCAACCCTTCGCTAAGTTCATCTGCAATTTTGAGAATGTTTTTGAAATTTGAATCTGATCGATATTCTCGTAAAAATTTATTTAGTTTGCGATCGATTCTAAAGCAAGTAGCATTCATATTTACTTTGGAGCTTTTACTACAGTTTATTCTATTTAATATATCATGCCATTATTAAAGAAAATAAATTTGTATCTTAAGGTTAGTGAGGTGTTGGTTCTTGACTATTAAAGTTAGTTGTTCATTATTTATAGAGTGCATCATAACACCAATTAGTAGGGGTTGTCTTCTTTCTTGTTTCTTGGTTGTTTAGGTTAAAGTTTTAATAAATTTAAAGGTTGGTATGATGTGAAAATGTATATTTTTGAATCAAAAATCATTGTATCTCTTGCTTTGGCGTTATGTTAAGTTTAAAGAATATGTAATCTTTTTGTTAAATAATTTTGAGTCCCTTTGTTGTGGCCCCTTATCTCCCTTGCGCTGTCTTCAATGATTTCCATTTCCAGTTGTTCAATTATTGTTGTCATAAACTTGTCCAGTGGTTGTTATATCTATGAAACCTAAAGTTTTCTCAATTTTAGTTCCATTATTACAAAACAAGCGAATAATTATGGTCTTGTTCAGTTTTCTTGCTCTGTGTACAATCTAAAATAATAGAATAATATTTGGTTTCTTTATCGTATAAAATGTTTCCTAATTGCTGTACTTAAAATTTCCAATAATTCATTTTGGCTATCTTTGTCAAATAATGTCTCTATTGTTTTGATCTAGGCCCTCTTAACATGTTTCCATAACGGGTCAAACTTGAAATAATTCAATTAATTTTAAAAATTTCTTTTTTTTTCGTATAATTTATCAGTTAATGTAAATTTGACTACCAAATTGATATTTCAATCGTAAAAATTCCAATTTTCTTTTCCAATTCTATAAATTTTGAGATTGAATCAATATATTTTGTTTTTATCTTTTCTCAATTCTTCTTAATAAACTTTCAGTGATACTATTTCTGTCGTGTAAAGTTGTACTTAAATTTTCCAATTATTGTATCTTGTCAAAAATTTCAAAAAAGCAAACAAAGTTCAAATTTGAATAAATAAGCCTTTTGAAAACTCTTCTCGTTTCCTTTTCTATTATAATATACACAGAAATTTATTCTCGTTCGGATATATAATATCTTTCTTTTGAACTTTCTACTAAAATAACTATTTGTCATCTTTTATTCATTCAGTGGTCTTCTAAATTTGTACACATTTGATATGATATTGGCACAATGCTTTTTGTCACTTAACTGTTTCTTACTAAAATCTTGTTCAATATTTTCAACAGTTCCTGTGATCTAGTGTGTGCGTTCTGGTTCTTGTTGAGTATAAGCTATTTCAGAAGCAGTTGATATTTTAAGATATTTATTAAGTGATCCACTTTGTTTTTTAATGTTTGCTATTTTTTCAGCTTGGCGTTTACGATTTTGTGCACCGGATAGTTTTTTCTTAGTTTTTGATTCCATATTACTTTTACTCATGAACGCCACTTTAAAATAATTTTCAAATGTAATAAATAAATAAATACGGACTCTAATTTATATATTTACATCAGTATCTTAATACTTAAGATTATATATGCTAATTTAGATCAAAAATTCTTCTCCAAAATACAAAACTCTATGGGGGGGGAAGTTGTTTAACTTGTTTACTAAAAAGCACTAATAAATTGGAAATATTCAGCCATTGACATTAAAAATGGTCAGGTTTTAAAATAACTCAAGTGTCCAGTTTTTTACGCTTGATTGAACATTTTAGTTTTACCATTGGCAAGATTTTCTTTTGTTATCATATATTTTTCTAATTAACACAGGTGGCCTGCCAGGCCTGATTTGCGATTTCAATAGAAAATTTCCTGGGATTATAATTATTGTTTACAAGTTCTTACTAAGATTTTAAAATTTGGATAAACATCATAAGCAATATGTAATTAATTTGCAAACCTAATTAGTATGCAGAAAAATAGACTTTTGCAATGATTAAAATATATAAAATAAAAAGTAAACTGAAAATTATATTAAGTTTACTGGAATTATACCTATAATATATATTACATACAGTTCGAATATTTATATCAAATTATTATTTAAATAAAAATTAGAAAATGTTTTATTTTGAATATTATAATCGTTTCTTAGATTTAAATTATGTACATGATCTAATATATATATACGATATACATAATAAGTTCTAATTTATAATACTTTTAGTGTGTGTTTATTTATATATTTGTAGCAGAAAGTTACTTATAGTTTACTATAAGCAGTATATATATATAAACATTAAATATGAAATTTGTAATATAATAAACTTTATGTTTAGTTTATTGTTCATGATAAATAATAGATTTGATTGTTTTATATTTTTAATATTAAGCAGAGCTTGTGTGCAGGCCTGCTTGTGTGTGTCATTTAATAAGATATAATATGACTTCATATGATTTTCAATAATCTACTCTCAATAATTTTTGTAAATAAACATTTGAGAATAATATTCTTCAAATGTGAGTATTTTTGTTAGTAGAGTTTTAATTTCTTAGGGATGGCACCTTCTTTTTCAGATGCTAATCTCTCAGTGATGGCGCCTCCTTCTGCCAGCACCTGCATGCCTAGCATGCGTTGCATGCCCGCTTCCGCCGGCCCTGTATTTCGGCTGAATAGGGAATTTAAATCCACTGCTTAACTTTATCTATCCTCTTATTCTTCCCTTAGATATAATTTCCATTTCTGGTATTTAAAAGTTTCCTAATTACTTTTCCATTATAACCAATTTCAATATACTCTTTTTCAATTTCTATTTTTTGCATATATGCCTCTTTTTATTTAAAGGGAGTCTATCAATTTTTAATTTTAAAAACTTTTAATGTTGTCATTTTTTGTGACTATGGCTGGTACAACTTAAGATCAATTATGCCTCTAATATTTTTATCCTTAGTGAACTGCTTTATATATATATTTCCCATTATATCTTTATTTAAATACAAGCCTAAATATTTTAATCCCTTCTCTTTTTTTCTATAGTAAACAAGATATTATATCTTACATTCATTATACTCCTATTATTCCCCATTATAATAATATCATCTACATATATGTAATACAGCACAATTTCTTTATTTTTAATATATTTATCAATTATATTTTCCTCAATAAAATCAATCATAATTGATCACATAATGCCACTCATTGAACCCTATAACCCACTATTTTTCAATCTTCCAAAAATCGATCTTGTATTAAAATATGTTTCATTTATAAATACCAATGCTTTTTCAATAACCTTTATCCAACTATCCAAAAGATCCCCACTTTCTTTAAGTTTAGTAATAACTATTTTAATTCTTTCCTTTCTTGACACATTCTGGTACATTTGTTCAATACCAAATGAAGCAATAACACTATTTCAATTTAATTTCATCAAACTTATCTATAATCTCCTCCGAATTCTTAATACAATATTTACCAGAGCCTATTGCACTAATAATTTTTTTATACATTATATTACACAACCCGCTAAAAATATAATAACAAGTCTTACAGACATATCCTTATGTGCTTTAACTTTTCCTAATACCCATGGATGTTCAAATGCAGTAGCATATAAAAACCTGTATTCATTTTCATTAATTTGTTTGTTTTCCTATTACTTAACAAATTTATATATTTTATTTTAATCATGTTTTCAGCATTCTTCTTTATTTTTATTTATCTCTGCTTTTCTAAATGATCTTTTATTTTTTCTTCATATTCCTGTTTATCTAAAAGAACAAATCTTGATCCTTTATCTTCTGACATTATCACTAAATTCTGTGCTCCTATTTTATCCACAATTTGTTTTATTATAGGTTTATGTTTCCATTCTCTCTTATATCTACTTCCTGTTAATAGCACTATTAATTCTTGACTATATATCAGCTTTTATAATATCACTAATATTTGCAGATTCCACTTTAACAATTGTTTTTCTCATTGTCTTTATTTAAGATGCAATTTAAGTTTTTTATTTTGTCTGAAAAGATTAGAATTTCACTTGACTTGTCTAGCTGACATTTTTAGGTCAGAGATTGAAAAAGAGACAAAGATAAAGTTCAATTTTAAATGAGAAGAGCCATGTGGTAGTGTAAAAAGAAAGAGTTATTAATCAGTCATTGGAATTATCTAGAAATAAAGATCATTTTGGGGACCAGACTCAACAATTAATTTTAGAAAAAAGTGACAATTTTAAAAGACTTTAATTAGATGGTTTAATTGGTGGAAACCATATGTTTTTCTGGTTGAGAGGTCATGAAACATACTAACTTGTATAAAAAGCTGAAAATAAATATGTTAGGTGAGAGAATAAACTAAATTTTTGGGAAGAAATAAGCTGAATTGCTGAAGAGAGAAATGAGACATTGTTTTTTAAAAGTTTTACATCAAAAATGATCGGCCAGAAAATATATTTTGTCAAGGGCCCTATCTGGCCATCCATTAGGCAATGCTCATCTGAAGAGTTTGAACCCATAGTATTAAACATCTTATGACTGATTGCTCACTCGTTTTTAAATCTAAATGGAAATAAGAAGTAAAATGCTGAAATTTGTGAAGCCATGCTATTTGATTATGCCATTGGCTGAGTTTAAACCCAAAGCAGAGTGCTAAATATATGAAAAACAGCAAATATCCATGGCCTATTAAAATAATTATGCTGAGAAGAAATGAAGAAAGCTGTCCAGTGCCAAATGGTTCCTATGGAAGCAAGTAATTTCACCATCATTATCACAGTAAAAGAATTGCAACCTGAAGCCAAGGAGTCTAAAAAATAGAATTTTCAGTAAACCACTGTTACAAATTGGTGTGTGGCTGCTGTCAAAGTTTAAACCTTCAAGAAGCTGAATTTAAAATAATGTGACTGTAAAATCATTGTGCCTCAAAGAACTGGTAATATGAATTTTAATTAATTTTTTTTTATTATTAGTGACTATTAACAAATCTTTTAATAACAAATCCTTTATCTTTTTTTTGATCTCTGAACCTTAAAACAATATCTATTAAAAAGATTTTCAGTAATAATAGCTATTGATTTATTGATATTATGTATTCTGCAATTATTACATGTATCCATTTTTCTATGTATTTTATTTTATAAAATGTGTTATTGTAGATTAATTCAAAAATTATAAAATATATTGTTTATTATATGCCAAAAGAGTGTAATATTTTATTCATAATGGGGATCAACACATACACACACATGTAGCAATATAATTACGCTTACTCACATGTATAGTTGTTGATCCTGAATGTTAAAATTGGTAGAAATTTAGCATTGGAGCAGCTAGATTTGTTAAAATAATAATTAATGACCTAGATTAGTCAGAGGGGGAGATGGGTAATTTGAAGCTTATTTCTGTTAATGCACTTATCTCTTTAATCTGACTAACCTTCTCTAATTAGTTCTTTATATATATATACACACATTATGTTTAAATTTATAAAGGTGAAAATATATGTCATATGCAATAGGCAAGTATGTGCATGCATAGATTGCTTATTTTTTTAATGAAATTTTTTGTTTTGGATATAAGATTTTTAGTTATTCACTATACAAATAGATGCACAAACATTATACTATGATATAAACATGGAATACATGTCATTAAAGGGAAAAGGAGAAGATTTTAGTATCATTAATGTTATTTAAAAGGTAAACAATTTATCATTATTAATTATATAAATGTTTTATCTGAATTATGTACATTTATCAGTCAGTAATAAATGTTAATTTGTTTTTATTAAAAGTAACGTATATCTTTATTAAGAGTTATTCATTGTCTTGTTAATTATGATCATTCATCATCACTAGTGAATATTAATCAAGTCATAATTTAAATATAACAATGTTTCGGCAAATAATTATAGGTTTATAAAATATAAATTTTATGTTGTGAGTTGGTTATAGAGCTGTGGCTGGAAATATCACATCATCATCATCACCACCATTATCGTTTTATTATTATTAATAGACAGATTAAATAAATGAGTTTAATGGCCATATATAGAAAGAATGGTTCTCACTATGTCATTTCTGAGATATAGAGAGAGACATGACTACCATCAACGCATCTGATAAATTTATAAATCTGATAAATCTATCGTGCTTAAACTGAGCTGGTAACACCTGTGAAAATATTAAGTGAGAATTTGTAATATTAAAATATTATAATTTTTTATTTGCACAACTAAAGTATAAGGATGTTGTTTTCCCTTTATACAAGTGCATATGTTATAAATATGGAACCAATTGGGTTTGAAACAGGTACATGTATGAATAAGTATATGATTTAACTTTATCTAGGTTTAGACAGCCTAGTGGTGACCAGGTAAAATAACTACATATAAGTAAACTGAATAAAAGAGAAATATGTTTTGATTTCCCTTTTTTTTAAGCTTGATGATATTTAATATTTAATTATTGATATTTTGATTAATTTCAAATAGTGCCAATGTGCAACTATGGACATGTTTTTATATATGTGGGAAAAAGAAAAGGGATGATTCTTTATTGAAAGAATCTATTATTAGAAATAAATATAATTAGGCTATATTAATTTTACTATCATTGTTTTATTCAGTTACAATAACTAATATTTATTTATATAGTTACAACAAAATGGCTAGTATATTTTAAATAGTTACAATGGCTTCCAACATCTGGAAACTTAAGAGAATTATGCTAATAATACTTATTTGGTTATAATGAATTAAGCTAATAATGACTATTTATTTATTTGGTTACAATATAAAATGTGAATGGAAGTAACAACATAATAAAAGCTATACAACATTCATACATCAATAAGTGCAAAGAATAGATGAGCCAACTATTCCTTGTGCTTTGGATGATTTTAAGCATTCATGTTGTTGAAATAGAAAAGGAAATTTGTATATTAGCCTGATTTAAATATAGCTTACAATGAAATATTTAGAGGATCAAATAAATGAATGCATAAAATCATCCAAAATGCAAATATAAGTAGTGGGTCTATTCTTTACAATCATTGATGTATGAATGTTATTTTGTACATAGCTTCTGAATATGTTGCTACATTTAGTTTAAATTTCATAAACATTAAGTAATGATATCTGATACTTATATTCATTAAACTGATTTAAAATTAACATTATAAGTTACCATCTTTATCTTCTAAATATTCAATTGTAATTTCAAAATAATTTATTCAACTATATATAAATGAGATTAATATGTAAATTTCATTCTCTATTTTCAATAATATCAATAATCATATAATAAAAACGACTAAAATAAAAATGCAAAAAACTAAGAATAAATAAATCATGATATTTATTTACAATATATACAAGTATATACTTAATTATACAATTGTCATAATTGATTAATTACTTTGTACATAAATAAATATTTCCTCTGCAGATGATTTATTTTTTGCCATTTGTTGGTATGTTTCCTATTGAGTTTAAATACTGTATGGTTCCAAATGGGCCTTCTATAGCATTTGGTGGGAAAACAGATGGGGCTCCAGGAATTACAGGAAGTGGCCAACCTTGTTGTTGATATGCATATGAGGGTTGAGAATTTTTGTCAATAACAATTATATTAGGAGAACTGGATGCAGGTGCTTGTTGGTAAACTGGAACATAATTATTAGCATAATTATTAGTGTAATAAGGGTTGTAGCCACCATAATTATAATAATCCCCATAATAAGGCTGACGTTTGATTCGATTAGGTGTTTCTTCAGCTATTTCTTCATTGGCGAAAGAAATCTTAAAACAATTAATATGTACAGATAATTTTTAAATTAACAGTATAATATGGGTAGTTGTATTAAATTAGCATTATTAAAATATGTATAGATATGCATATGTATGCATGTATAAATATGCATATATATATGTAACTACTTTATGGAAAGTATTCTCCCACAACTGACATGTTAAACAATTGATGTGTTCTCTAGCTATAAAATTTGAAAAATTGTGAATTATGCATACAATGAATGGTCTCATATTCTGAACTCTGTTATTGTATATATTCTTGTTATTAATTTAAGTTATTGAAATTATTTATTCCCAATTAAATCAATTGAAATTTGTGATTTTCAGGTAGAACTATTTCTTATTGGCTATAATTAAATCCATTGATTTAAAATTCTATCTCTCTGGCTGAATTTATTAGTAATAATGAGTTGGCTGTATTCGTATTACATAAATTGCCAAACTAGAGAGCAATTCAATTATTTAACAGCAATATTTATATATAATCTTTGAAATAGCCCATAGCTATATTTTCCCAGCCACACTCCCCCTTTAAATAAATAAAGCTCAAATTTTAGCACTACACTGAATTCAGTGTATTGCCAAAATTTGAAGGTGTGCATTTCTTTTTTGACTGTCAATTTAATCTAATATAAAGACAATGTGCTGTAATTTACATATATAAGTGTGGTGCTTTGGTTCCTTATGCCTATATATGTGAACTACAGTGTTTAGTCTCTATATTAGATCTATAGTGGCAGTCATCAGATAATTCTCATTTGGACTGCAAAAACCTGATAACTTTACTTTTACTCTTAGTCTTGGGCAATTAATATTGATTGCTACTGGTCTAGCAAAAGCTTTCTAATTATATAATTATAAATGGAAAACATACACGCCAGTGCTTAAAGCTAAACTGAAATAAATATCCAAATATTAAATCACCCCACATGGTTAAGAAATTCAGTTCCATCCTCTCTGAAGTAAATATATAAATATATTAGAGATTGTATTTCCAAATAGCCAGCCTCAAAATGATTCGAAATATGGACTCTAATATATTTATATATTTACTTCACAGAAGGTGGAACTGAATTTCTTAATCATGTGCCATGATTTAATATATATAAAAGACATATTTTGCAGGTTCACCCGTGTTAAAAAAATTTAAATATTGATATACCGACATTTTGACTTGATCACACAAGTGGATGACTTGTGTGATCAAGTCGAAATGTCGGTATATCAATAATTAAATTTTTTTAACATGGATGAACCCCAAAATGTCTTTTATATATGCAACCCATAAAAATCTTCATATCAACACACACAAATATATATATATATATAAAACAAATAGTGTCTCTTAATTAAAAAACCATTGTAATAACGGTACTCATCGTTTAGACAGGCCAGCTGCTTGGTGGCATTATTTCTCTGCAAAAGCACAGAAATATGCCAATTAGGTGGTCACCTCTGGCTATTTTATAGCCAAGATAGTTGTTTGGTGGTATTATTTCTCTGCAAAAGCACAGAAATATGTCATTATTCATGTGATTTACATGCGAATAACAGTAGCTATGTACATAGGCTGTTACGCAGTTTATCTATAAGCTAACTATTAAAACATTAATACAATATGACTTGAGGGTAGCTGTACTTTAAATTATCATAACTCTTTAAATATTGTCTTTCAATAATCATCTTACATGCAGTATTGTCGTAAAACTTTAAAAAATTTGGAAAGTATATCTGAGAATAAAGTTGTTGCACAATAACATGCTGACACCTGTTTTGTGTGAGAATGTCTGTGATACTAAAAAAATGTGTGAATTGATTAAGCCACATTTAAAGTTTTGGCAATTGTCTGCTACCGAAATCATTCTGACACATTGCAAAATCTGTTTGTATAGCAAGGATGAAACAGGAGGGTTCGCAGTTCAGGTGCAAGTCTACCTCATGTAGACATAAATGTTCGATCCACAAGCAAACCTCGTTCCACATCTTAACAATACCGTTACCAAATAATGTTTGATCATAATTAGTTTTCTGGTTTGAAAATAAGTTTAAAAGTAATTTAAAAATAAAATAATCCCATTTTACAAAATAATGTTCGATCATTAAATTTTTTAAAATTAGTTTTCAAAATGTAAAAGAATTGCACTTCAAAACAATGGTTTAAAATGAGTTTAATACTGTTACCAAATAAGGTTTGATCATAAATTAGTTTTCAAAATGTAAAAGAATTTCAATCCCAAAAAATTGGCCAAATAATGTTCGATTGTAAATTGTTTTAAATTAATTTGCAAAATGTCAGCCTGTAATAGTTATAATAGTGTGTTTTTAACAGATAAGAAAGCCACCTACCTGCTGGCCTGTCTAAACAATGAGTACCGTAATAACAATAAAAATAATAAATATAACAATTAATATATATATTGTAACCATATATTTTAGCATAAAATATAATAATTGATGTAACTATTATTAAAAAATTTCTCTATCTTCTTTGGTGATTTGATTGGCTTGGTTTGCACTTTGAACAGATTACTCTCTTATATTATTTTAATAAATTTAAATTTGCTTCGTTCCATATACTAATTCATATCATAATGTTTAACTTTTTAAAATTTTAACAACACATTAAATTTGGTAAAATAGTATTTAAATATAATGTTTTATTTTATTTGTTTAAAATGATCTTAAAAATTATTTCTATTGAATTAACAAAAAACCATTTGTTCAATTAAAATAAATTATTAAAAATAAATACAGTAATTACGTATGCGTCTCAATGTAAAAAGAGAAAAGAGTGCGAATTTAAGAGAAGATCGTCTGTTAGTTTGTTTTTGGAGGGAGAGGAAGAAAAAGAAAATGGTAAGAAGGCAAATGGTGTAAATTTGATAAGCTTATTTTAAAATAATTAACAAGTAAACGGATTACTACAAATTTTCTATAAACGTAAAAATAATATTGTGTTATTTAATTATAAGATGAATTGCTAAATTTAAAAGTCTGTTCAAGTCGGCTGGCCAAATGGATCAAATCACCGGTAATAATTTCCCAATATTACATTTAAAATGTCGGAGCTTCCCAGTTTAAAAGAATTAATTGCAAGAGTTTGGTATGTTTTTAAAATGTTTATTGTTCTACAATTTGGAAAAATTAAATAAGTATTTTAATTACAAAAGTTTTATAAATATGAAAATTTGCTTTTTAAAAAAGAAGAAGTTTAAATTAAAGTAAAATGTTAAAGTTATCAATATAGTTTAATATTTCCGTTTCTAATTCTAATAAAAATATAGCATTGATTGATATTTAACTTTATAATGCCAGGAATATATTTGCTAGTTAATTTGTTTGCCATTTGGATAATAAACAGTCTTCAAATAATTGATCAAGGCTATTTTCTAATTCTATCGTCAGTTTGGAATGATTAAATTAATTGCTGTAATTATTATTCCTAGATTTAAGCATGGATAAATAAATATTAGCATGGATGTAATAAACTTGGAACATTTTAATAGAGAAATGTAGAAATTAATAACTTTTGAAAAACATTTTCATTTAAGTTCTGCGTGTCATGTTTTTGAAATTGTTTCTTGTTTATGGAGCCACGTAAAATCGTTAATCTGATAGTGATTATAATAACTAACACAAATGGATAAAAATTACATGTATGGAATTCAATTATAATTGTAGCTATTACTTCGTACATTTATGGTTCGACACATCGTACATGGATTTCACGGATCATATTTGTCGTTATAAAATGCTCTACAATCTAATTTGTGACACACACACCTGCCAAAATTCATATATTGAACTTTAAAATGCTATACATTTAATTTATATCACACACACACCTATTAGATTTTATGTATTTGATGAATAATTCATTACTTTAATTTTATCGTTATATGAACTTGCATGTGAAGTTCGTAAGTTATATTTTATTAAGTTTAAAGTAATAGGGGTTGAATAAAATATTTATTCAAGAGAATAGCGCTTGCGAAAAAGCTTGAAAAGTACTAAATGAATTCATGAGTTGATGTTGAATTTAGTATAATTTGCTCAAGATTCATTATATCAAATTGAAATAAGGTATGATTAGGTTTTTAAAACCGTACCTATGATATGTTAGTGAAGAAAGTCGATGGAATTATAATTTATTTATTTTATTTGTTTATTTATGTTTTTTAATTATAACATTGGAATTAATTATTTATTATTCATAAGTTTGTAAATAAACGTTGATTTATAATTAAACTTACTGTGCCGTTGCTATGTGTCATTCTTAAAATCAGATATCATAAACCTTGGATAGAGCATACATGAAGTACATACTATTGTCAACATGATATAAAAGTTTAGTAATATTTTGAGAAAACATTTGGATGCTTTTAGTCTTTGGTAGTTTATGATGTGTGGGGTACAATAAAATCCCATTTACCTTTTCCATCATTTTGGCTTTGCGTATTTGATTCTAGTATTTTAATACAAATTGATTGGTAAACCTGTAAACATATTTATCAAATAATGATCTGATTGAATATATTTACTTAACATTTTAAATTGTCATTTGTCAGTATAAAAAGAGTCTCAGTGATATAGTAAACTATAAAAGAACCCAAGTATTTATGTTTATTTATTGCAAAGCTTTACCTGGACTAGCATTTGTATTAAAAATCATATAGATGGTTTAAAATTTCATAATATTATGTAGTTTCACAAATTATGCCATCTTGTACATGGTCGGCCATCAGGTCTCATACAATAAAAATCGCAAATTAAGGTTTGTAACATAACAACATTGCACTTATAATTTGTTTAATGTATTTTATCATACTACTATGATAGGTCTTCACGGTACACCCTGGCTGCGATCAAATTAAATCATAAAAGTTTATGTTAGATCATTGGTTTGGTCTGTGGTAAGTTGCTCCAGATGTTGGTTGTGGTCCTTGGTGCATAAAATAGATAGCATAATATGCTTTTGGATACAGCTCTTAATAGCTGACAATGTGTAGCGGGAATTGATCAGTGATCGAGGTTACGATTCTCAGTGCACTTACGTTAAGGAGTTGGGACCACAAACATACACACTTTAGAGGGTTACAATATATATATATAGTCTTTCAATTTGCAGAAATACTTTTGACTAATTCCTTAACCTGCCTCAACTGCTATTAAATTCAGTTTTAATAAACAGAAATAAAATAAATATAACTAATAGACAAGCTGCTGACGTTAAAATTCGGGATTCATGGAATTTGAGTTGATGACATTTGCTTCTGTTTTGTTTTTTGAATTTAACAGCAGCTGAAAAAGGTTAAGGAATTAACCAAAAGTATGTCTCTTGATGGAAAGACTGTATATAATGGTTAATTATCGTTATATTTATTATTTTTGTTTTATATATATATATATATGCATTTATGAAACCAATAAAAACATTCATCATAGATTGATAATTGTAATGATAAAGAAAACCATGAAATACCAATGATGACATTAAATATTAATAATAACAATTATAATAAAGAAAGCACAAGTATTTTAGTTACTTTTATATCTATTCTCAACTGCTAAAACAAGTATAAACATAGAATGAGTTTTACATTCAGGCTGAATATATTGACAATTTTTACTCTTATTTCCAAATTTTTCAGAAAAGTTGGGCATTATTTGAAATCCTGAGCTGAAAGTACACAATATACTATTTTACTATCAATGTTTTTGATAATGAAATGTGTATGTACACTTTTTCATAACCCATGAAAGAACTTACTTATAATTTAAACCTGTTTATTAGATTATATATGTATGTGGATGTATTCCTGTTGAAGTAGTTTTATTTATAAAAGCTCAATACAATAATTTGTTTGATTTTAGTATTACTTTGGCAAAACATTGCCTTGTAAGTGTATTTTTTATTTATGATTTTTAAAAGTATAAAGTGTGCTCTCCATTGTCACCTGTAATTGCTGATTTTTTCATGAATAATTTTGAAAATTCAAGTATTAAATGCATCTGGTAAGTAGCCTTCTATTTTGCTCAAATATGTGGACGATATACTTGTTATATCGCCTCATATTATAGATGCCTTAAATATCTTTCTCAGTTTTTTTTAACAGATGGCTTCCTAATAATAAGTTTTAGATGGAAATTGAAAATAATAAAACACTTCATTTTTTAAATATTTTAATTTCTAAAAAACATGATAACTCTTTATCAATATTTATAGAAAATGCACCCATACAAACAGATACCTTAATTTTAATTTTCATCAACATCCTACTCTTATATTTTTGTTACAAAAAATCTTTTGCTGAGAGTATTAGTTTATCTGATAAAGATCATCTTTTCACCAAATAACACTAAGTAAAAATATTTTACTCTTTAATGGGTTACAATAAAAATGTTACCTGTAAAGCTTTACATAGGTCTGATATTAGAGAGAAAAAATAAAGTAAAATTGACAACTCAATTAGTTACAGAATTGTTTTACCTTATATTAATGAAGTCACTGATAATATTAGTAGAAGTTCATCCAATTTCAATATTAGGACTACTTTTTTCACTAGCAAAAAAATTGGTGCTTAAGAAGCTATGTTGATAACCAAATAGATGTATTAGTGTTAGAATTAGGGAGCATAAAATGCCTTTAATCAAAAACTGATTACATTAGATTTTACATAAGATTTTTTAGAAATTGATCATACATGTCACTTTGATAATACTAAAATACTAGCTAATTTGGAAAAGTATGATTTAAGAACTATAAGAGAGTTTATTGGAAATATTGAAAAACCCATGTGTTTTAAACAATTCTAATGAACCACAATGTATTTTAGTCTTGTGGCAGCCATTTACTTTATCTCTTTCTTCTAAAATCAATATAGAATCAATTAATTGTAAAATAAGAAAAGTAGGAATAGTTGTAAAAAATAAAGAGCTCTGCCAATTTGTTTTAACAAGCTTTAGGATAAATGCCAGCTAAACAAAGCATTTAAAAATCTCTATTTTGAAAGCCACTCCCTAGCATCAAACCAATTGTTTCATGCTTTGGCACTCCTCAGTGAGGCGCTAAGGTAGTTTCAGACACTATATCTAAAATTACCAAGCCAAAAGCCAGAATTTATCTAAAAGTTAACTATTAAGTAGACAAATTAAGTCGATAAATGCTGGCTTTGGATTGGTATTTTTAGATCTGGTGTCTGAAACTACCCTAGCACCTCACTGAGGAGTACCAAAGCATGAAACCATTGGTCTGAGGCTAAGGAGTGGTTTTCAAGATAGAGATTTTTTTAATGCTCTGTTTAGCTGTCATTTATCAATAAAGCTTGTTAGAAAAATTGGCAGAGCTCTTCAGTTTTTATTTACAGGCTTAAAAATTGAGTCATGTGATATATGACTTTGATTTATTTTTGTTAGGAAAAGTTGTGTTTGTTTTTTAAACATGTATAAATTTACTGCCAGAGCTTCATCTCTATATATGTGTTAGAGCTGCATTTAGAAGAGGAATGCCCTCTTGAATGCAAAAAGCATTTACAGTACACAATTTTCATTGGTAACTGTCCATTATTGTCTGATTATGGGTTTCTAAAATATTAATTTCCAAACATTTAAAAATATTTTAACATTTGCAACTATTAAAAATTATAACATTTGACTGTGGTGGAGGAGTTTATCCTAAAATAGGAAAAGTTGTGAATTTTGTTTCCTTAAACATGTATATATTAACTGTAATAACATTGTCTCTATATATGAACTAGAGCTGCATTTAAATGAGGGACTCTCTTTTAGATACAAAACGCATTTTTATATACAATTTCCCTTGGTCACTGTCTATTATCATCTGACTGTGATGTTTCTAAAATAAAAATAACATTAATTTCCACATGTTTAAAAAGATTTTAACATTTACAATTGTTAAACATGTATTAAATTCTATATATATATATAATAAAAATAAATAAATGTATCAGTCATTAACTAATTGCAAAAGTACTTTCGGTTAAATGCTTAACTATCTTCAACTGTATATAATAATTAATCATTATTATATATTTTTTCTTCTTATTATTATTACAATATTCATTAAATAATAAACATTTTATTTGACTTACATATATATAATAAAAATTACCCTAAATTCACAACTCAACCAGACTAACCTAGAAAATAAACATAAAAACACTACCAATTTTTCACTGCTACAAATAGACTTCTCAAGTGTAAAGAGCTACAGAATAATATATTTAAACTAAACATTACCCACAATTCCACTTACTTCCCATACACTCTTAATATTAAAAGAACTTTTAAATAGGCAGTGAAACCATTGATAGTGTTTTAGAGTTTACTTTTTTGGCTAGTCTGATTGAGTTGTGAATTTGGGGTAATTTTGATTATTTATCGACTAGTTTAGCTATATGCTTTTAATGTTTGTATATATGTATATGTTGTAATGAAAATGAATAAAAAATAATGGATTAGTCAAGCCTAATATTGGACTGAAATTTATATATAATAGGAAATTTCTAGAAAATGATTAGATGGTAAATTGGTTATGGTAAAAGTGATGATAATAATACAAAACACAAATACTAATATTAATTTAATTAATTATAATAGCAGCAAGAAGAAGAATGTTTTAGATAAATAGTTTAGTTTCCCATAAGTGAATGGAAATATATAGATATGATATGCCCTGAATAATCAGACAATATTTTAAAATGACCAGCATTATTTGGATCTTCAAGAGAATATTCACGCCATTTTGATTAATATAAAATAAGAACCATGCCTAGGGGCATCGTAATATTTTTATACATATTGTCTACAATTAACCTCAAGTTAGAACAATATACTTTATAATGTTTAATGAATCTGATATAATAATATTGAATATTCAACATCTTTAATCAATATGTCTGTAGCAATCCATGTTAAATGTTACATATCTATTGTTTATTTCCCTTAAAGATTTGTTCAGAAATTAAATAATTAAACTTTATTAAAATCTTTTATGGAGAAAAAACTTGTGGCAATTTCAGGGTATTCCTAACAAAATATTTAGGACATAATTGTCCATAACTTCATTTATTATTAATTATTTTCACTTAGAACTTCATTAAATTTTTTCGAGACTTGAATCTTGATTCAATATTAGACAACACATTTCAATACTAGCAACAGATAAACTCCTACCTATTCTTTCTTTCCTAATTACACTTGTAAAAAAAATTAAAACCACATTTATCTTTTTCTTATCCTTGGAAAAATATCAGTACAGGAAGGCATTTAAAATTTTATATCCATATTCAACAGAAAATCTTGAATCACAGTTAAGGGGAAGAAACAGAAATATAATATGCTTGGTATTTTTATGAACATAGAACTTAGCTTCTCTATAAATCTTATTTTTAAGATATAAATGATTCCTTACACAATTTAGGTTCAACATGTTTGATATATCACAGAAAAGATGAAATGTTAGATTATATACAATTCAGTTTTCTGTCGTTCAAACTACTTAAGATAGATTATATGCTGTTCTTCCATTATATTGTCAGTCAATCTCACTACTATTTCCTAACTCTTCTCAACTTTTTTTTCTGTTATTGTATCACCATTTTCTTTTTGTTGCTCTTTGATGCACTAGATGTACACATATATTATCTCAACCCACAAAAGTATCGAAACATGCTCATTAAAAGGTTTAAGACAATAAGAATTCATGATAAAAAATTGGTATCTGAAGCAAAACAAGTCTGTGAATAAATATTTTGTTCTTAGATCTTATAAACAAAACTTTGTTGTTCTTTTTGCCTTTAAGAGAAAAAGTCTCTTCTTTATCAATGTATTTTAATTAGAATCACAAGTTTATATAAGCTAATGAGCTTGGATTGAAAATATTACTGTGTTTTCAATTTTAAACTCATAGTTTTGTAGTTAAGTAGAGAAAAAAGGTAGCTGCTAGAGGGTTGCATTAGATCCTAAGATCTAGGTGCAGTGCTCCCAGATCCAAGACTCCTCATTGACAAAGGCCACAAGCCAGAAACTAGTCTGGGGATATTGGATGAGTAGACCCTAGATAGGAATTTTATCCACAAGCCTTCTGGCATCTATTGATTACTCTGGCTTGCAGTGAGTGGCATTACTGTATGGAGAGTTTTGCCTATTTTAATAACATTTTATCTACTGTATACAATGTATAAAACTTTATAATGTTTAATCAAATTACTGTTGAAAGACAAAATGAAAAAGTAATTAACACTCCCCTTGAATCAATATTGTGCAACTTCAAATTTATTATATATGTATACTGGTTTATGAAGTATAATTATTTATCAGATATTAGCACCAGAATCCTCTTGTAAAAAAACTATGGATATTCCAGATCCAATAAAAAAGAAATGATAAAAATGTACAAAATAATCATGATGATGATGATGATGATAATAATAATAATCATATTGTAAAGTTGAATTTTATGACTATTATACAAAGCAATCCAACAAACTACAAATATGTCCACATGTAAAAAATGTTAATTAGTATATTTGCAACACTTTCATTAGATTTTTTTCTGTAACAAAAATTTCTGACACTTTAATATTTTGTCTAATTATGGACCTGTATTGTATTCTCTGCCATATCTTGAGAATGAAAGCAAACAATATTTTCTTTTATGAAATATCTTTGAGATAATAGTAGTCATAAATAGGATCTGACTATTCATGAAAATCATAAACTTCAACAATAAAGGACATTTTCAGAAGAAAGACAATGCTATCTTATAACTTTTATTATACAGAGGCTAACTCTCCATGCCATAGCACCACTCAGTGTCAGCCAGAGTAATCATTGTATGCAAGAAGGTTTGTACATAGAATCCCCATCTAGTGCCTACTCATCCAGTATACCCCGGACTAGTTTTTAACTTGTAGCATTCATCATTGAAGAGTCTTGTTGATCATGTGATGTTTAGTGGTTTAACTTTTTTATTTATAAAAATCCTTGTTATTTCACAAGTTCAATCAATAAATATGTAATTTAGAATAATAGGCTGTATAATATTTCTAGAAAATTGAAAAAAAAAGATTGGGTTTAAGATCTTGTCACTGCATTTGATATTTGTACAAAGTATTCTTGGAAGACATTTTTCGAATGCTTTTAAGTTATGTCAATAAGAAATCTAAGTTTCATTTTCTATACAATAAATTAAGGAAAATAGTAGCTCTAATGACAACTAATTTATTAGCAGCGGTAATATTACTTTGATGAAATAGCCTATTTTTGAACTTATTAAATACCAGAGAAGAGCATAGAAGACTATGCTACATATAGATACTTATGTTCACCTGCATGCTATCAAGATATGTAAAGTAAATAAAATTGTGAAGTT
This sequence comes from Epiperipatus broadwayi, assembly GCA_028023455.1. Classification (NCBI taxonomy): domain Eukaryota; kingdom Metazoa; phylum Onychophora; class Udeonychophora; order Euonychophora; family Peripatidae; genus Epiperipatus; species Epiperipatus broadwayi. Next base: position 100,909 of record JAQFVV010000979.1, on the reverse strand, counting down.
AATAATCATTTAACTTTTTCGCTGAAAATTTTTTTATTAGCCGAGGGAATTAAAGTTTTAACCTTTTGATTGAGCAATTACAGAATCAGCAGTACCGTAAAAATATATTCGTCCTTTAATATTACATTCGTTTGTAAGAAGCAAATTAATAACTTGACAGACTACGAAAGTGAAGGAAAGTTTTTTCAAAAATAAATTTCTATTTATAATTATAAAAATATTCTATAGCAGATAACCTAAAAAGAACGTTTGTAATCTTCTTTCTCTATTTAAGTTCGATTAAAAGTAAAGAATCTTTACTAAAATCTTAACTATTTTACTAAAATATTTATATATTTCAGCATATTTTATCAATATAATTTATAATATGAAAAAAATACTCTAAAATATGCATTTTCGTTTTTAAAATTAAAACAAAGATCTATCAAAATCGTTGACAAGCCCTCCCTTTTGTTAAAGATGAGAAACAACCAATCAGCGCCCTGGAACTTCAAATTTAAATACTATTGATGTTTTACTTGTAAAATAATTCGACAGAGGTCAGCATCTTACGGCACATTTTTGATCTAAAAAAAAAAAAACCCTTCAATTTTTGCATTTACAGCGAATTTCCGGCATTTTAAAACTTAAAATTTGCCGTAAATTCCTGCCCTTTCTCGAATTATTTTACAAGTAAAAAATAATTCGCTATGAATGGAAAAATTGGCGGTTTTAGAGTGATTTCAAGCCGTGAGTATAAGTTTTTGGTTAGTAAAAAATACTGATGATTTTCTTCGACCATTAGTTTATTAAGGAAATAAAATTTGTTAATTAGTAAATTAAAATTTATATTCTGCAGTCTAAATATTAACATTTTGTAGGTATTCCTTTGAATTGATAATATACCACAAACATAAAAGTTGAACTTCTTCAGTTTTTAATTAATTCCAAATTAAAAATATCACTATCTCACCTTTACATATGTTAATTGCTTATTCATAAAACCATCTAAACACAGTGATAAAGATCACTATCATAAAAATATTGGATATGATATCAGTCACACATCATAATATGATAATCCTGAAATTCCAAATTAGCCATATTAGTGTTTAACCTTAAATTGTGGAATTCTGCTAGCCTCATTTTGGTATTGCAATCTGAATTTAATGGTTGCAATGACTCAAATGGATAACTAACAGAAAAAACTCTCTCTCAAAAAAAAGCTAATCTTTTATCAATGTTATGAATATTTAGTTTAAATTTTAGTTGTAATTATTGTACTTATATGTAAGTAGCAAGCAATATATTAAGAGAAAGATAATTTTTTCCCAGAAAAATATACTCCTATTTTGGAAAAAATATATTTATATAGTTGCACAAGTTTTTCCTACATTTAATGTTAACAGAAAAGTTTATTTATTTTTTTTGCTTATGATTTTTTTTTGTAAAATTTTCATTTATTTTTTAATAAATATTTGACATTTACATTTTGTTGAAAGTACTTGATTATTAGAAAAAGTTAGTCTGTTGAAAATATAAATGACATTAGACAAGAAGTGAGCTTGTTTACAATTTTAAATTTTTATTATTTTTAAATCAGAGAGTTGATTTGTATTATTTGTAAAAGAATATGATTTTAATGAAACTTTTTTCAAATGAAATATTTGAAAAATAAGTTTGTTTGTTTTTATTACATTATATACAATTTGAAAGCTAAATGAAATGTTTTGTGTTAAAAATTAAAAAAAAAAAATATTTGCAAAGTATATGGACTTAAGTTTTAATGAATTTTAACTAAAATATAAATATTTGGTAATGATTAAGTTTTTTCTTTTATTAAAAAGTATAATTGAGAGAAAAAATAAAAAATAAACAATATAGACAAAACAACATGTTACACATATTTGACAGGTTAATCCATATTAAAATGTACCATGAATAATATATGTTTTTACAACAAACATCAAATTTTTTATAAATATTATTGGAATAGGATCTATTTTTAATCCAACTATCATCGACTAGCATATTGGTCTACAATATGTCTGACAATCCACATTTGTAAACATTCATGCAATGTAAGATTCTCTTAAATCCTGATTATTAATTAAAATGTAATTTATTAATTACATTATTTGGAGCATGGAAGCATTTATGGTTTATTATAGACATTTTTATGCACGAATAAAGTGATTGTGATGTTGAGTAAAAATTATATAATAATATTCCATTTGAAATTACAACATTAATACTGTTATATCAAATAACATTTTGTCATAATTTACCGCTGTCACCAATACGTTTAATGTTTTCAGCATGAAAAAATTAATTTTTAATGATATAAATAAAATAATTGTAACCAGTAAGAAATAAAATTGTTGTATATTTTTTACATTGTGTTCAGATTTATCGTCAATATCCATATGTATGATATTTTCTTCTTTAGTGTTCTCAAACATTTTGAAGTCTCGACAATCTTTCTTGCATTTTCTGTATCAAGTATATCTTCACCTATAGTACTTACTTTTGTGTCATCAATATTAAGATTTCTCCTTTTGCAAAATTACTTATGGTATCTAAAGTAAATTCCATTTCTACATCTGAAGGATGCAATACCATCTGAATTCTGCACTATTCCATCATCACATTTATTAAAAAGTTTTCTGTGTATAATTTCACAAATAACTGAATTTGCATGTTCTAAAACTACCATGTTATAAATATTACTTCCTGTAATGCATCCAATTTAGACTTTTCAACTACATAGGCTGTCTAATCTCATTCAGTACTAAAAATATAATCAAACTTTGGCATTTGCATTATTTTCAGAAGACATTGTTAGTATCCATTATTGTTTCTTTATACTTGCTGTAATGTATTTTTTAAGGGTTGTTTTCAATTTTCTTTCTTATTTCCTACTAACTTTTTGTTTCATTTTTTCTCACAATTTTTATTCCTCTCATTTCATTTGTTGTTTGTATCTTTCCATTTTTTCTTTCATTTTATATCTTTTATCTTACCTCTTTTATTAATCTTAATTTTATATCCTTCTCATAAATACCTACTCCTTTATTTACTTTCTTTTTTTTAACAATTTTTGTCTTCATCTTCACATCTTTTTTTTTCTCAATTGGTCTTCTCCTCATTGATTCTCTCAAAGAAAATTTGTATCTTTTTTTAGTATCCGTATTTATTTTCCTGTTCATCTCAGCTATATTCCTTATGAGCAGTGGATTGTTCACCAAATGGTCTAAAAGTTTTCCTTAATAATGAGCTAATGAGGATTTTTAATTCTTATTTTAATGAGTTGAGAAATTAAATTTATTATTTTCTAAATAATATTAAGTCTTTGGACTTTTAATCTTGCTTCACATGTTACTTGCAATGTCCCTATAACCTTAAAATAATGCTATGTAATCAAATGTTGGCAGCCAGGGTCCAATTTAAATGTCTGCAACAATAGTATTTTTAATAACGTATTAATTGAATATGCCAATAATTGCTTTTTTTTTAATATGTCAAAGCGTTGGCTGGGAAACTAACCCGGGACCAGATGCTTGTAAGGCAGATATGCTAACCACTAGGCCACCAATGCTTGACTAATAGCCCAATAATTAACTTATTATGTATATAAACTGCAATACATCATGCTATGATTATCTTCAATGATGTAGTCAAAGATAAAAATATTGATCAATCATGTTCTACCTGGCATTTTTTAAAATAAAAATTACTCAAATCTTGAGAAATAACTGAAAGTTGCAACAATTCATTTGTAGCAAATTTCATTCTATTATTTGTTAAGGTTTGCATGTAAAATTTTTACAAAATCAGAGACAGAGATATAAAGTAGTTGATCCATTTTCTAACATTATGTAATATGTCTTTGAATAAGGTTATTGAAATATTTATTTGTGGTCTGTAGACATGCATGACTAATTCACAACAATCTTAAATTTGGTTTTATTAGAATAGAATTCATTACATTTTTATTGACAACATACTTTCAGTGCCTTAGTTTACTTCGAACAAACATGGCTATAAATTAAACAGGAACCCTGTGCCAACCAGAGTAATCAATGGATGCCAGAAGGCTTGTGCATAAAATCCCATCTAGTGTCTACCCATCCAATATCCCCAGACAAGTTTCTGGCTTGTGGGCTTCATCAGTGAGGAGCCTTGGATCTGAAAGTACTGCACCTAGATCTTAGGATCTAATGCAACCCTCCAGTAGCCACCTTTTATCTCTACTTAACTACAAAACTATGAGAATGAAATTGAAAACACAATAATATTTTCAAGGCCACAAGCCAAAAACTAGTCTGGGGATATTGGATGAGTAGCCATTAGATGGGGATTTTATGCACAAACCTTCTGGCATCTATTGATTTATCTGGTTGGCACAAGGTGGCATTACCGTATGGAAAGTTTTGCCTGTTTAATAACAGTTATGGTGTTAGCATAAGAGATGGTGATCATGTGATGTTTAATGGCTATAAATGTTGAATAAAATTGATAATATGGCTTTTGATATATGTTTTGATCAAATACATAAATAATTGATTGTTTTAATATACAATAATAAAAAAATTAATGCATTTTAACATTTTTTATTATATTAATTTTCTACAATATTCTTAATATAAAAATATTTTGAAGATATAAAAAAAAAAAATTATTGATTATTCAGATTAAATGAAATGTTTATTTTACATCCACATACGCACACGGCACACACACAATAAATTTTTAAAAATAGAAAATCTTACCGTCACAAAGTACAGAATGCAATTTAATAAAATCAACATGTTTATCTAAAAAAAAAAAGACTTAATTTTTAAAAATATGTTCTAATATTATTTTTTAATATATATATGATTTAATATTAATAAAGGTTTTCTATATATGTACGTACGTATGTTTGTGTATGTAATATATATATAGAGCGAGACAGAAAAAAGAAAAATTAAAATTTTTTGCTATCATAATTATAAACCGAAACTTTAGATAATAAAATTATTGTTGTTGAATCAATAAAACAAATGATTTAATTTAAATAACTTTTTAGAAAGTAAATGATGTTTTAGACATTGAAGTTTTAATAAAGCATTAATTAATACATTGCATAGGCTAAAACCTGCATTTATATACGTAATATAGGCGGGATTTGAACTCAGACTTTCACACGACCCACTACTCTCAGTGCCATCTCATATTGCTGACCCATCTGATCACACACATGTTGAAAAGATAAATAATCCCCAATATACGTATTTCATGCTAAACCAGCAATCATCAGTTGGTCCAGATTACTATCCTCACACATATATATAATCAGTGCTCAGCTTTATATTAAGATAGCCAATCCTTATACTTTAATGGACAGGCTTCAAACTATTCTAACTCACAACTCTTCAGCCTTCCATTTCATTGAAAATCTGATGGTGGAATGTTCAAAGCCCTTGTTAGTGCCAAGGGTATCATCCTACCCATGTTGACATATTAGTCATTCTGATCCCTCATGTACAGGAGAATAATTCATTTATACATACATATGTGAGGGATGGGCAGAACTTTTATACACTATTATATAAATTAATACATTGCACAGGCTAGAACCTGCATTTATATATAATATAGGCGGGATTCGAACTCAGACTTTCACACGACTCACTACTCTCAGTGCCATCTCATATTGCTGAGCCACCTGATCACACACATGTTGAAAAGATAAACCGTCACCAATATACGTATTTCATGCTAAACCAGCAATCATCAGTTGGTCTAGATTACTATCCTCACACATATATATAATCAGTGCTCCGCTTTATATTAAGCATTAATTGAAACATCAACAGTGGATTTTTTTTTCAGAATATATATTAGATCAATGAAGTATTTTATCATTTTATGTAATCTGAAGTAGGAATTATTGAAAAGTAGACATTTGTAAATAAAGTTTATCAAAAACCACTAAAACATCATATGATCATCATTTACTATGCTTTCACAAGCTGTTGAAATAGTATGTGATGTAATGCAGCTACATCTTTATTGAAGTCAGAGATCTCTGAGCCCATATGCTAAATAAAAACATGTTAGCAATCTTACTTTCCTTTCTACTCCCCACTCTATGTTTTTCCCATATTCTTCTCTAACCTGCTCTATCCCATTTCCAAAACATCATTTTTGTCCACTTCATTGCTTTTGTATCTACCCTTATCTTTTTTTAATCCCAGCATGTAATCACATGATCTATATTTATTCTTCCATAACTTCACTATTTGTAATCTTTCTGCTTGCAAGTATTTATTTTGAACGCCTTTCTTACACAGATGAAATCTCCCACATTTCTCCATTTATGTGTATATTCCCTTTGCTAACAATCCTGTTCAAGCCTTAAAGAGTAAACTATTCTCCTTGTTATTATCTTAAATTAACTCACATTAAATATTCTGTTTACTTCTATATCTATTTAAGCTCTTTTTACTTTCCATCTCTCCAGTTCCTTATTTTTTATTAATGCATCTACTTGTCTATCCCAGTCTTTGCCACAATAACTCAAAAATCCTCCTAACACAACCATCCCACCCTTTGTACAAGTAAACTGACACAAAGTTCTTATCCAAATCTTCTACATACCATATTACTTATCTCACCCTTTCTTATTACCTGCCCTTTACTTGTAACTCAATTAAATATTCTGGCTATTCTCTTACTATCCATAAATTGCAATATACCAAACATTTTTATTTTACTTTTTGCATTTCTTATACAAAAACTTGACCAATCCATTTCTCTATGACTTGCCTCTTTTGTTGCCCATATATCTGCATCTAATGCATGTCTTCCTACTTCTCTTTGTAGCTTTTCTAAATAATCTAACACCCATTTTCTAATACATAATGCATTGTTACCATAGATTACTCCATTACTGCCACTTCCTTTCATATAATTCTTGCCACATCATATTTATTATATGAAAATAATTGTTTTCTTTATTAGCCCCTTTCTAGTCTTTGCTTCATTTATCAATTTTTTCTCTTATTCATCCAAGTAATTCCTCTACTTGATTCCCAATTAGTTGTACATATTCACAATGTTTAACTTTATATCTTCCAAGAAAAATTATTTATCTTTTGTTTCCCAGTATTTATCATCATTACTTGTGATTTTTCTTTACTAAATTTGATCCCACTTTTTACCTACCCATGTGCAAGTCTTCAGCACAGTTTCCTCACCCCTATTTTCTGCACTTAAAAAAAATATCAACAGCAAATAAAAGACCTGATAATGTATACACTCCATTGTCATTCACTAATGATATCTCTATCCCTCTTTCTAATCTTTCTATTGCTCTCTCCATTTCTCTCAAATGTAACAAAAACAAAAAAGGTGACAGAGCATTCTTGCCTTAGTCCCATACCATTTTAACTGTAACTAATTCTAAATTTCCTAATTGATACATATAATAATTATTTTCATGAAATTTCTTAATAGGATTCACTATTCACTATCATACACCTTCTCTATAACTATAAAGACCATATATAACCGCCTACATTTATCCCTACTCATATTTGTACATTTTGTATCTACAAATCCTATATGTCTATCCATTCTAAAACCTCCTTGCATTTCTCCCACTATATTATTTTCTTCCACCCATTTTGCAACTCTTCCAGCCACCATTTCCTCAAAAACATTATACAGCACTGATGTTATCATTAACAGTCTATAATTATTTATTTTTTTGTGACCCTTACCCTTTCCTTTTAAAAATAAGCTTGCTTTTGTATTATTCCATCTAACTGCAAATTCTGTCTTCTGTGCCATCTTATTAAAACATGATAATAAATTTAATTTGTCCTATTTCCCAAGCTCTTCACTATATCTGTTGCCCATCCATCTAAATTTTTTGCCTTTTCATTTTTCAACTTTCTTTTTGCCTCATTTAATTCATTTTCTGTAAACTAAAATTTCCATTACTATATGCTTTTAAGATTATTATAATTCTATCCTCACATGTAATGTCTTTTTATATCTATTACATACTTATTTAACATTGTCTCTAATTCTTAGAGAAGATTATACTCTTTCTACTCATTATTCACTATTACTATTTCTCTCTCCCCTACATCCCATCTTTTAATATATTTCCAAATTTTTTTACTCCCATCTTTTCCACTTACATTAATATCTGCCAGTAATTTACTATTTAATTTTATTCTCTATCTATAATGATCTATTTTAACCAACTTTTTTATTTAAATAGTTTTCCCATTTAATATTAACATCTTTTTCATTTTCTTTGCTTTTAATGGCACATTTATATTTCCTGCATGCTTTTTCCTCTCTTTTACACTTTACTAATTCTCATTTTTTTATTACTTTTGTTTTTCTGAATACTCTCTCCTAAAACCTTATTTGCCACTTGTTTTACACCACCACACCCATCCTTATATTCATTTCCAACAAAGACTTTCATAATTTCTTTTTTTATTTTGTATTCTTCTAACTTATTATCATTCACTCTCCATACATATCATTTCTTCTCCTTTCTACTTTTATTATTATTTTCCATCACATTACTAACCATTTCTATTATTAAAAAAATTATGACCACTATTACATTTTCTCTTCTTTATCAAAATTTTTAATTTTCTATACTTTAATCATTCCCTCTTTATCTATTAATACATAATCTATTGTGTGAAATATATGATTTCTAGACCATGTGTATGGCCCCTCATAAATATTTAATATTTTCAATGCCTAAACTCACTCTCTGACAAAAAGTTTTTAGAGCTGCCTATTCTTGTTATCCATGTCATCAATGTTTTCAATTCCCTATAACCATTATTTTTCTTACCCTTTTTAAAAAAAACTGTGTATACCTTTAAATAATCTTGCATAAATGCTGTTGTTCCACTCCATTTTAGTTTGACTATCTCCAGTAGCCATATATATTATAGCCATCATCCATTCTTGTCTTCTTAACTTTATCTCATATCATAAATTTTCTTGACATTTTATAGTATTTAAAATAATTTTTTGACATAACACCTATACCATCACTCCTTTTATCCTTTTCTTTTCTATTTATACCCTGTCACACCCAGTGGAGATACTTCTTTTAAATGAGTTTCCACTATTATGAATACCTCAAGCCCTTTATTTTTAACTGTATTGTTTAATTCCAATCACTTCACTAGTCTCCTACTACCATGCATGTTCATATCCAAATTTTACAATTTTTTTCTTCCTTTCTGCCCTTTTATAAATTCTTTTGACTCTTTCTTCTATATTATATTTGTAATTAGTTTGTTTATCATTAGTTTTACAAACCCATTCCCTTTCCTCATCTCATTTATATCTATACCAGCTACCCTTTGTTTATTTCTTATATCCCATCTACTCTTAACCTTCTTTTTGCTAATACTGTAATTTAAAACCCTACTCTACCCTTCATAAATTTCCCAAACTATAATATTTTTCATAAATCAAACCCCCTAATGTTTCATTTCCTTGTTTTACTAAATGTAATCAATCTTTACTGTATTATTCCTTTTTTAAAAAAATCCCCACACATCCACTAGTATATTATTATTCCTGTCACATAGTTTTTCCAATCCTTCATTTATAGAACATGCCCTATCTAACATATATCTATTGTTGAAACTTGGTAGTAATCCAACTACTCCTACTCTTCTTTTAACCTTACTCGAGCTACTAATCAATTCTTTGTGCTCTTGAATTATTATTCCTTCTGGTGACTCTGTCAAATTATTGTCCCCACCTTAATACAAATATCTCTACTCCCCTGTTTATTTATCTTATCTGTAACATCCCTAATTCAAACACCTGGCAAACATATCTATTTTACATGTCTATTTCTATTTTTCCTTGCAATTACATCTCCACATTCTACATTTAGTGAGTCCGTCATCAAGACTGTTGCATAGTTTACTTTTTCTATTTCATCTATAACATTTTCACTAACCTTCTGAATTTCCTTATCTATTTCCTATCGTTTCTATTTATGAATTCCTTGATCTGCTTTTAATTTTACTTCTACATCCTTTACCTCATTTTCTATCATTTATCTGTGGGTAACTATCTCCATTGCACTCCTTATTTTGTCATGTATATTTCTCATCCCTCTACTAAATATATGTTCCATTCTATCATCCTTATCTACATTTTCCTCAATTTCTCCTGACTTTCTTTTTAGACTGTCTACACTTAAAAACATTTTTTTCATCTCTTTATCACATTTATACATAATCTACACAAACATACATCTTTTATCTTGTTCCTAGTCTTATTTAAGTACTTTAGATGGAAAACTTTATCAGATATTGTACATGCTACCAAATCACACCCTGCTTCCTTCTGGCCACCATACATACATTGTGATATACAAATGCAGTCTGTATTTCTTTATTTTTCCAATTTCTCTGCTCTATATTTAAATTTATGATTTTTCTATCACTCTTCAAATGTGTTTATGCATAAAACTTTTTATAATGAACAATGAGAAGCACATGCTTCCCATAACTCATTAGTTTTACAAACCCATTCCCTTTCCTCATCTCATTTATATCTATATTAGCTACCCTTTGTTTATTTCTGATATCCCATCTATTCTTAACCTTATTTTTGCTAATACTGTTATTTAAAACCCTACCCTTTATAAAATTCCCAAACTATAATATTTTTCATAAATCAAAACCCCTAATGCTTCATTTCCTTGTTTTACTAAATGTAATTAATCTTTACTGTATAATTAAATCTTCTAAAATTGAATTAATCTTATATATGCCTTAATTTTGAGATCTCATTACAATAATATTTTTTTACATATATTTTAAAATGTTGGCATCTCAAGATCGTTCTCCTAACATTGGGAATATTTTTCTTCAATCTTTCCAAATCCAATTAAATCTGTATCTCTGCACTACAATTCTCTTTTATCATACACTCTCTAAACAAATATTTCCCAGCAACAGAAATTTTTGTCCAGATGTTATTAAATAAAACTTTAATTTTATCTTGTAGAGCAAAAATCAGCCATGCCAATCTCCTTCATCAGTAATGATGTGATGTGATGTATTGTGGCTTCTCCTTAAACGAAGTCAAACTCTTTTTACAGTGGTGCTATCATGTGAAAGTCTTAGTAATTATGGAAGAAGATTTGAGCATAAAATATCTATCTTGTGTCTACTCTTCCAATATCTCCAGATTAGTTTCTAGTTCATGGCTTTCATCAGTGAGAAGCCATGGATCTGAGAGCCTTATACTTAGATCTTAGGATGTAATGCAATCCTCCAGCACTCACCTTTCATATATTTAGGTATTGTTGTAATAGCTTGTTTAAGCAGAGAAAAGGGTAATCATGTGATATTTTAGTTGCTTCATATCAATCTTGCCCATAAGATGATGGAGACTGTTGTTTTTGAAAAACCAAAGACACCAAAATATATAGATACTAAACTGGGTTCAGATCAATATGACGTTGAAAACATTATTGTGTTTTCATCTTGGTCTCATAGCTTTATAATTAATTAATAGATAAAAGGTGGCTGCTGAGAGGTTGGTTCAGTGTTCTTAGATACAAGGCTCCTCACTGATGAAAATCACAAGACAGAAATTAGTCTGCGGATATTGGTTTTCTTGCATCCATTGATTATTATGCTTTACACGGTGGTACTATCGTATTGAGAGGTTGCTACTGGTTTAAAAGTCTATCTAACAAATGTGTATATATAATAAAAATTAGCTCAATAGAATAGTTTTTAATAGTAGAATCAAAATAAGTAAGTAAATAAAATGAAAATAATAGAAAAAATAGTTATTTCCTCTTGAAAGTAGAATAGAATCTAGGAAAGATGATCTAAAATTGTCTGTCTCACATAGTCTATCAGATAGTTATGTCTCATTGATTATTTCTTAAAATAATAGAACTAATCATTAAATCAATAATAGTGGTAAAGATTGAGGTAGTGGTAATACTGAGATTAATTATTTTTAAGATGTCTTTTATAAATATATTTAAATAGAATATATTAACTATATTTGATACAAATTTCATGATTCAAAAGGAGAGCAGCATTGGGAAATAAGGAGATGACTGGATTTAAAGTTAATATTGTTGTTTTTAATAAAATTCATATTCTAAAGGAAGAAAGATTAAAAGACCAGATAAGATTGTGACAAGTTGTTACATAATCAAAATTACCCCAAATTCAGAACTCAACCAAACTAGCTAAGAAAATAAACTCTAAAATACTACCAATAGTTTCACTGCTGCAAGCAGACTTCTCAATTGTAAAGAACTACAAAATGACAACATATTTATATTAAACATTATCCACAATTCCATTTACCTCCCATACACTCTTAATATTAAAAGAACATTTAAGTCAGTTAATTTATTCAGAATCATAAATTTTTAATGATAAATAATCTTTAATTTCTTTTTATTTTATTTCACTCAAAGAAGACAATCTTAGCTTCATCAAAATTAATAGTATGGCTCGTCTCATTTTCATGGAAGAATTAAAGAATCTTTATTATTAAAATTTCGTGTTTCTGAAGCAATTAACTTATTTAAATGTTCTTTTAGTATTAAGGGTGTATGGGAGGTAAGTGAAATTGTGGGTAATGTGTAGAATAAAAATGTTATTTTGTAATTCTTGACACTTGAGAAGCCTTCTTGTAGTCGTGAAACCATTGGTAGAATTTTAGAGTTTATTTTCTTGGCTAGTCTATCTGAGTTCTGAATTTGGGGTAATTTTGATTACTTATTGATTAGTTTAGATTTATGCTTTTAATGTTTATGTAGCATATAGGGTATATGAGCACAGACTTTCACACCATCCACCACTCTCCACTCTATCTCATAACACTGATACACTTGAACACACACACACATATATATATATTGAAAAGATAAATAATCACCAATATATGTATTTCATGCTAAAACAGCAATCATCAGTTGGTCCAGATTACCATCTTACACATATATGCTATAAGTGCTCAGATATGTATTAAGATAGTCAATCCTCATACTTTAATGGACAGGCTTCAATCTACTCCACACTCCAACTCTTCAATCGTCCATCCAATTGAAAATCTGATGATGGAATGTTCAAAGGCCACCCTGAGGCTGAGATTCTTGTCACACCCATGCTGACCTAAGGTCAATCTGAACCCTCATGCACAGGACATAATACATTTAATATAAGGGATGGGCAGACATCTCTACTATGTAATAACTGAAACACACAGGTTTATTATATACCTGTGTCTATATATGTAATATATAGAGTATATGAGCACAGAATTTCACATGACCCACCACTCTCCACACTATCTCATAACACTGATACACTTGAACATATGGGTGTGACAAGAATCTCGGCCTCAGGGTGGCTTTTGAGCATTCCATCATCAGAATTTCAATTGGATGGACAGTTGAAGAATTGGAGTATGGAGTAGATTGAAGCCTGTCCATTAAAGTATGAGGATTAGCTATCTTAATATATATCTGAGCACTTATAGCATATATGTGTAGAGATGGTAATCTGGACCAACTAATGATTGCTGGTTTAGCATGAAATACGTTTATTGGTAATTATTTATATTTTCAACATATATGTGTTCAAGTGTATCAGTGTTATGAGATAGTGTGGAGAGTCGTGAGTCATGTGAAAGTCTGTGCTCATATACCCTATATATTATATATATAGACACTGGTATATAATAAGCCTGTGTGTTTCAGTTAATAATAATAAATGTAAAAAATAGTAAAACATAAAAAGGTAATACATTATTAAATTTAAAATGAGTACGATTTGAAATACAGGCCTTCTTATACCTGGAACTTAATTGAACTCAGACTTTCAAATAACCTTCAACTATCCACATTATCTCATACTAGTGATACACATGACCACACACATGTAGAAAAGATAAATAATCATTAAAATATGTATTTTGTGCTGAACCAGCACTCATCAGTTGATCCAGATTATCATCTCCTACACATATATACAATCAGTGCTCATTTAATATTAAGATAGCAAATCTTTATACTTTAATAGACAAGCTTCAGTCTATTCCAACCTCCAACTCTTCAGCCATCCATACCATTGGAAATCTGATGATGGAATGCCCAAATCCCATGCTGATGCCAATATTGTTGTTATGCCCATGTTGACCTCAAGTCACTCTGACCCCTCATGTATAGGACAGTATTCTTTTAAATACATAGAAGAGGGATGGCAAAATGCAGGTTTAATGTGTAAGATTTGAAATACAGGCATTCCTATACCTGGAACTTAATTGTAAATATAGAGGATTTGAACTCAGATTTTCAAAAAACCTTCAATTATTTACACTATCTCATACTACCACACTATTTAGAAAAGATAAATAATCATCAATGTAGTGTTGGTCTAGATTATCATCTCCTCTCCCCCCCACACACACATATACATATATAATCATTGCTCAGTTTATATTAAGATATCATTATATTTTAATGGACAGACTTCAATCTACTTCAACCTCCAAATTTTTCTGCCATCCATACCATTGAAAATCTGATGATGATAATCTGGACCAACTGATGAGTGCTGGTTCAACATAAAATATGTATTTATCTTTTTTACATGTGTGTGGACATGTGTATCAGTAGTATGAGATAATGTAGATAGTTGAAGGTTGCTTAAAAGTCTGAGTTCAAATTCCCTATATTTACAATTAAGTACCAGGTATAAGAATGCCTGTATTTTAAATTTTACACATTAAGTCTGCATTCTGCTTATTCCTTTTCTATGTATTTAAACAGATACTATGCAGTGATAAAATTCACATTTTAACATTTTTTAATTAAATGTTTTATCATAATCTCTAAATACAATGCAGGTATACATAGCAATGAGAGTAAATTAAGTTCATTTGATTATTATCTTTTGTACACATATATAACTTTTAAAATCTTTCGATTAAGCAGGATGACAGAATTTTGACTTTTGACTAATTCACCCCCTGGTGACTTTTTCATAAATATTATACGTTAAAATGCATATAAAACGGTATATTTTATTATAATAAATTTTCACTGAAAAATTTGTGGTAGAAGATGGAAAATTCAAAGTTCCCACTCTTACAATAGACATAAACCCCACCCTAACATATTCAGCCATTGTCTGTTGCCAAGGTTGTAAAGTGTTCAGCATTTTATGACGTTGTGTAAAGAAATAGTTCCAATGACCAAAACTTCTTTATTTGCGAATTTATTACGGTTTTAGGTATTTTTAAAAAAATAATTTACACTATATTTATTAGATATGAAGAAATATAAATTAATAACTTATTTTGACTTAAAATACTTTATTTTCCAAAATATAATGTTATATTAGCAGCGAATCTAAGCATGGCCTGAAACAATTTACAAGGTTAGTTTCTACATAAGCAATTTATTTATATTTATGAGTATGAAAATATCACAATTTTAGAGAAATAAATAATTATTTGTTCAGATGTTTAAAAATAATTAAGAAATATTTTGTTGATTTTATAAACTGAAAATAATCTTTCTAGAAACAATGACATCTAAACTCTTTGTTTTGTTTACAATCTCATTTTTTAAATTTCTACAGAAACAAAATGTGAACATTTAAAATTTATTTCAGTAGTAAACAAAAATATCTATCAAATGAAGTCAAATTTATTATTTTCAGATAAGTAATAATCATTTTATCATATATTTTATGTTGATGTGTGAGACAAAAAAACATCAGAAAATGCAGATCTTGAAAGAGTTAAATCAAGAAGGTAATTTTTTTTTTAAAAAAAACCTCAATATTAAATAAACTGCAGTAGCAAAAGATTTTTTACTTCCTGGAAATATTTTTTTACATTACTATATATTATTTGCATCTTATACTATAATAAAATATACTATCTAGTTCGCTTATTCTTGCAATGTTTATGTTATCCAATGTAAGCTTTCATAATGAATAAGTAGTAGTTGGTAGGGCTTAATAAATTCCTTTCTACTGTTGTCCTATTTAAATATCCCCAAATTAGTTTGTTACTTTATGGCTTTTATCTACCAAGAATTTGTTAGAGGTTTAAACAGTGCACTTGAATCTGTCAATCTAAGGCATCTTACCTATAGCAATCCTTTATTTTTTGTCATATCATCAAACTACTACCCCAAATTTTAAAAAAGTATTAATTTTTTTCAATTCAAATAGTTTGCATAGGTATATAGATATGACCTGATTTAGTTTCTATACATTTATGGTAATCTTAGCTTTTTTATAAACTTAGGCACCTTTATTTTTTGACGAGAATTGTTATAAAACCAATAAGTCATCATATGACTAACATCTGAAGTTAGCGTACATATTGCTATTTATTAGCAAGTTCTTCTGTAACTTTCATGCCATCTGGTATACACTTTAGTAATCCATAGATGCAAAATGACAGGTTTTAATAAATTTCTATCTACACAGAGCCAAAACTCTCCATACAGTAGTACCACTCAGTGCAAGCCAAAGTAATTAATAAATGCAGGAAGGTTTGTGCATAAAATCCATATCTAGTACCTATTCATCCAATATCCCCAGACTAGGTTCTATCTTGTAGCTTTCATCAGTGAGGAGCTTTGGATCTGAGAGCACTGAATGTAGATCTTAGGATCTAACGCAATATTCCAGCAGCAACCTTTTACCTTATTAACTAACCATAAAGCTTTAACGCATCAGGTAGGAATATTACATACAAACCTTCCTGCATCCATTGACTACTCTGGTGTGCACTAGTGAGACTACTATATGGAGAGTTTTGCCTCTATGTAAACAGATTGTGTAAATATAAAAATGGTGATCATGTGATGTTTAGTAATATTCCTATCTAGTGATGTCCTATTCAAAAATCTCCATACTAGTTTCTGATGAAAGCCATAATCTGCATACTAGTCCAGGGTTATTTGGATAAAGCTGCATTGGATAATGATTTATTAAGCCAACCATCTGACATTTATTTATTATTTATTACTAATGTTTACACTAGTTGTCATAAACATTTAAAGAATAGAAGAACATGATAATGAATAACAATGTTTAAGCTAAGATCAAATGATGTTGCTCATTGAGAGTAATATTTATATTTTACCTTAGTTAGATCTCTTAATCATTCTTCACATCTCTTAATAATTACCACTCAGTTAGTTGAACAGCATAGATATAAAGGAGTGTTTTAAAAAAGTCATTGTATATAATATTAAATATATTAATATAGCATACCTTATTGCATTGCACCTAAATGTAGAAACAAATACTCTATTTTTATTGTAATTATTACAAAGATACAGTTAGTCAATTATGTCCACAGATGTAAAAAATTGACTTGAACAGTCATCTTGTATGATGAACGTTTGACAGATCCTTCATCTACTGAGTTATGTCTTTTAACAGGACAAAGCTAAGTAGTTAATGGATTTAAAGGTCAATTACAATAATTAATTCTCATTTATTTTCTGTTCTCCAAATACAAAAAAGTATATCTCTTTATATAAAAATCCACATTTATATCTTTGTAGAAATATATATTATAGTTAATATTTTTAAAGATGAGATTTCATTTATAATCACAATAAAGGTTCAACTAGACAATTGATATGACGCTTTGCTTTCATCCATTAATAAATTTCTTGCTGCACTATATATATTTATAAAGGACTTGAACTCGAATTTTCAAATTCCCTACCGATATACATAACCACGTACATGTCAAAAAGATAAATGATCTTCAATATATATATTTCATGCTGAACCAGCACTTATCAGTTGGTCCAGATTACCATCTCCCACATATATATAATCAATACTCAGTTTATATTAAGATAGCAAATCTTTAAACTTTAATGGACAGGGTTCAATCTTCTCCAATCTCCAATTCTTCAGCTATTCATTTCATTGGAAATCCGAGTTCAAGTGTCTTTTTTTGTGTATGTGAATACAAATCTTCTATAATCCTTTATTTTCTTTACAGTTTCTATTAATCTATAGTCTTCATCAAAATTGGTTCTTAATATTCTTCATGCAAATTAACTCTTTCTAAATTCCCTGTGGATTGTAAGCAGTGTGACACTGCTTGATCTATTTTTTGCAGTGCTTTGTTACAGAATGTTCCTACTTTATATTAATTACTTATTTTCTACATTTAATGAACTGAATCAAGATTACTATTTTTGTTTTTGTATCTAGATAGCAAGTATAATCAGACAATAGGAATAGTTCTAAATTTCTTTACTCCTTATCCAATGCTCTGTGTACTTTTTATATTAAGCATATTAATGCCATAAATAAATAAATTTTAATTTAACTTGTAAGAATATTTTATCACTACAAATATATTTGTATTTATTTCAATAATATTTTTAAATATATTAATGATTTATTTAAGAATTAAAATTATCATGTGGTATGATAGAGGTGTTTTCTACATTCATGTTAGTAAATGCTCAAATGTACTTTTTTTATTTCTCAATATAATATTAATTGTTTTGTAATTAATAAGCTTTTATTATTTTACTTATTTCAGAAGTTTTTTTTATTAATCTATATCTATTATTATAAAGTCCTGATAACTTTGAAATTATTCAAACAGAAGTCAATCTCCGATAATGCGCTATTTCTTAAATATTATAAATTTCCAGGCACTCTCCCACTAGTAAGAGTTTAAAAAACTTAGGCAAATCACTTAAGTTTAGAGTGTACATTCTACATACACCAACTCTTACAGACCAAACTTAAGTGATTCACTTAAGTTTCTTAAACTCTTACCGGTGGGCGAGTATGTGGAAATGTATAATATTTAAGAAATAGTGCATTATCAGAGATTGACTTCTGTTTGAATAATTATTAATCTATATGTAAAAAGCCAATATAATTCTACTATAAATTCTTTTCAAACTGAATGTCACATATATAAAAATTAAGCAAATATTTTAAGCCACACCTTACGTTCATTCAATATACAGTGCAAATGTTAACCAATAGCTCTAATGAATACTGTAGATTAGTCAAAATGAAATAATTGATTTTAAGTGTGTAAGAAGTGAGTTTTTTATAGGTTTAAAAAATTTTGAAAGTTTTATCAATGTAGTAGTTATAATAAGCACCACATGATCACCATTTCTTATGCTTGCTTATAATTAACTCTCCATACAGTTAAGTGGCAATACTATATGGAGAGTTTTGCCTGTTTAAATTAGTAGTTATAATAGTGATGAAATATCAAGACTGAGATTTTTTAAAAATTTTATTCATTAAAGAAAATAAAACACACAAAAAACAAAAATTTAACTTAAGAGTACATTTTCTAATTTGATGTGAACAATTAGCACCGGGAAAACAGTATAAGGAAACTTGGAAAATCATCAAACTCCCGACCGATTGAAGCATTCATCCTAGTTCCCATAATCCCTGTGGTGGACAATGGGTGATCGCCTCAGAAATAGGCTTTTTCATCAACACAAATGCCCAAATCAGACACCTGAATTCTAGTGATGTAATTCTCAGAAAGACAGACTACCACCAACATAGACAGGCTATTCATATAAAACTATCCAAGATTTAAAAAAATTACTACATGGAGTAGCATCTATTATCACAAGAAATACAGTTGTACGCAAGCCTCAACATGGTATAAAAATGTATAAATTTGCTTACAAACCTAATAAACCTACTTTTGGGAAAAAAAAAAAAGTTTAATTTGAAACACATAAATAAGTAAAAAGAGAGAAATTATTACAAATAATAATAAATGTATAATTGCTAATGTAAATATTTCTACACTGTAAAATATTTCTATTTAATCTTATCTCCTTTAATTGTATTGTAATCATCTATGTTAAAATATACCCAGTAACTAATAACTTGTAAACCTATTTGAAGATTGCTGTAAGTTTTCTAATTGATAACACATTTGTTAGACCCCTCATTCCATTGTAACACTGGCAAAACCATTGTAAAATTCATGTAACCTATTATTGTGCAATAAAGTATATATTATTGGAAATAATAATAATAATTACATATTTTTTTTATTTCATTGCAGAATTAAAGTTTTATCAATAATTTAAGGTAAGTATTATTTTTTGTTAGTTTAGTAAACAACCCATGAAAGCAAATTAAATAAAAAACACTTTTAACTAATTTAATGTACAAATTTTTAATTTATTTTTGGCGCCCTCTATTAACTGACCAATTGTGTTTTTAATTATATAATAATAATACTTTATCTTTAGGCAAGAATATTTACATTTATGATAAAAAAATAAGTTGCTTTACAATTTTCATATTACAAAATTATTAAACAAAAATGGAGTAAATAAATGTTTTTACATAGAAATAAAACATTATTTTATTTTTTGCAAGAATATTTTTTTTATTTTGAGATTATTTATTTAGTTGTAATTTTTTTTTATATGACAAAGTGTTGACCGGGAAGCAAACCCGGGCCCAACTGCTTGGAAGACAGCTACGCTAACCGCTAGGCCACCAACGCTTGACTATTTAGTTGTAATTTAACCTAATTTCTGCTGTAAAAAGATTAATTTTAAAAATTAAATATGTATAGTATAAATTGGGCAAAATTAAATGTAATTTATTTAATATTGTTTTAAAAAAATAATTAAATATATGTGGCTTTTGAGCATACATGCTGAGATAAAATTATCAGATATTAAGAGTTTTGACAAAAAAATTTCTGCTCTTATTTATTTAAAAATAAGTATTTAATTTTTCACGATGGATTGGAATTTCTTTGCTTTTATTTATTATATATAATTAAAAATCTATATGTATTGCAGAATTCACATAGCATATAAATAAACACATTGAATCTTGGTGTTTTTTTAAAAAAATCAACTTTTTAATTATTGAGTCCCTATAAAAGATTTAGATTTTGTGATAATTTTGGAAATATTACTACGGTTGACCTGAAAATGCCCCAAAAATTTAAGTTTTGGAATTCATTAGCTTTGGGATAATAAATATTATTCTAAATCTAGAAGTTAATATTGTATTATAAGATTTTTGTTTTATTTTAAGCATATTAAGATTTTTTATAGATAAAAGTCTTATTTTTCAATTCAGTGTGACTGCAGCTATAGAAAATGGAAAAATGTTAAAATAATTTTCTTAATTTAAACTTTTTGTCATTCTTCCCCATCATATTTCTTCTTTATTAATTAAATTTGAACCAAGGATTTTGGTTTAGCAAACTGATACCTAACAACTAAAATAAAATTTCAGAAATTATAATCATTAACCCTTTAACTGTCCAATTGTTCATTCGCTGCAGGTGGTATCACTCAAAGCTTTTAATTGGCCGATGCACAAAATAATGTATCAATTTTTCAAAAGTTATTGACCGTTTTTTTAAATATATTCACTTTAGTTTCGTTTTTAAAAAGTATATTAGTAATTTCTAACATTATAAAAATAAACGAAAGTTTGTTCAAAAATAAATTTTGATTTTTAATTTTAAAAATATTTGTTACGGTTGACATGAAAAGAAACGGCAATCGTAATTTCACGTTATGATTTTTTTTTCCCGACTTTGCAATAAATAAATAATTCTTGCTAAAATCGTAACTATTTTTGTAAAATAATATTTATTTTTGACATATTATATGAAAATAATTTGTATTTTATTTGTATTTCATCAAAAAATATTTTTAAAATGCTCTAAAACATTCGTTAGATCGGAAGAGCACACAAAAGCGTTCGTAAATTTTTAATTTTTGGCAGCCATATAAAAATTTTAACAGCCAATAAGATTCAAGAAAAGATGATGAGAAGGCGGAGCTTTTCCATTTTCTTTTGTTTACAAAATTTCAACAGCCAATAAGATTCAAGAAAAGATGTGAAAAGGCAGTGCTTAGTTTTTGTTTGACATAAATCATCAATTAATTGATTTTTTACTTGTAAAATAATTCAATAGATGGCAGTATATTATAAAACTTTTTGCGTTCTAAAAAATGACGTTTAAACCGTAAACGTAGTCCAAAAACTAAGCAATTTACAGCGATGTCAAATTTACTCGATTAAAACGAATATGTATCAAAAAGTGCCTCGATTAAGAACGAGTCAAACAGTCAAAAGGTTAAGAGTTTGCAATTTTACAAAATTTCACAAACGTGGGACATTTATCTTTATTCTCTGAGTAGTTTTATTTTACATTATTTGTTTATATAGGTGCATATATTACTATATATATGTGTAATCTTACAATTGAATATTTATAAATACAGTAATGAAAAAAAAATCAAGTCAGATGTCATATGACTTAATTTAATAAGCTTATATTTACTGAGGACACCAGTATCAGAAACCGGTCTGGGATTGGGGATATTCTGCAAAGCTTGTTGAGTGCTTATTTTGCGAGCTCTATATATAAAATACAGTAATTAGATATATGTAAAGTATAACTTTAAAAATTTTATCCACTTAGGAGTGCTTTCGACTATCCTCATAGTCTTTGTCAGCTAACACTTTGAAAGGCTAGCCTTTATATATATATTTAATCGGAGAAGATGGTTTGAACTTGGAGAGACCTTCATCCTGCATAGGATTGATAATGGTTGATGATGAATAATATTATTATATATACAAAAAATATCTTGATACTCTGTCATTATTAATAATAATATAAAATTACCAAAACAGAGATTAAGTATGTTAAATGAAATTAATTAAACCGAGTATGCTTTCTACGCATGTGTGCGTCATAATTATGATTTTTCTGTTGAGAATCTAAGACATCCATTAGCAAAAATTGGGGCCCTTTCAAGTCTCAACAAAATAAGCATGATTATGATGCACATGCATTGAAAATATACTCTGTTTAATTAATTTCATTTAACATATTTTATCTCTGTTTTGATCTGTTTATATTATATATACAAAGAACATTGGATTTCCACCAAACAAGAGAACAAGCTGGATTTAAAAATGGTTTTGGTGCAGTAGATCATATCCAGGTACTAAGAGAAGTTATAGAAAGGACAAATGAATATGAGTTGCCATTATGTCTTGGATTTATAGATTATAAAAAGGCATTTGATTCTATAAACATTTCATCAGTAATTAAAGCATTGGATCATCAAGGTATAGATCCAGGATATTGTCATATTTTAAAGAATATTTATAAAAATGCAACAGCAATAATTAGATTACATAAGGATACTGGGAAAGTCATCATTAAAAAGAGTATAAGACAGGGTGACTCCATATCTCCAAAATTTTTTACAGCAGTGCTACAAGAAGTATTTTGTGGATTAAAATGGGAAGCTAAAGGAGTGAAAGTAAATGGAGATTATTTAAGTCATTTAGATTTTGCAGATGATGTAGTTGTTTTTGCAAACAATGCATTAGAGCTGCAGGAAATGTTGCAGGAGTTATCAGATGAAAGTAGAAAAGTAGAACTAAAGATAAATGTTAAAAAGACTAAAGTAATGTTTAATGGATTTCCTCAAAATATGAAAATAAAGATTGATTATGATGAGTTAGAAGAAGTTAACAGTTACAAATACCTTGGTCAGGATATTAATACAGATGGAAACATAATAGATGAAATTAATCATAGAATTAAACTTTGTTGGAGTGCTTTTGGTAGAAATAACTTGATACTAAAAGGAAATATGCCTATGTGTTTGAAAAGGAAGGTTTTTAATAAATGTGTTTTACCAGTTCTTACTTATGGATCTGTGACTTGGACACTTAATAGAAGAGCAATACAGAGACTTCAGACCACTCAAAGAAGTATGGAGAGATGCATGTTGGGAGTAAGAAGAAAAGATTGAAAACACAATATATGGGTAAGAGAACAAACAGGTGTTACTGACCTCATTGAAAAAATTAAAAGACTGAAGTGGAGTCGAGCTGGACATATTGCTAGAAGAGATGATAATAGATGGACAATTGAAATCTTAAACTGGATTCCAAGAGATTGTAAAAGATCCAGAAAGAGACCACATGTGAGATGGATGGATGACATAAGAAAGAGTGCAGGGGTGATGTGGAGAAGAGAAGCTAAAGATCGGAGAAGATGGATTGAACTTGGAGAGACCTTTATCCTGCAGTGTATTGATAATAGTTGATGATGATATACAGCGTGCACACATAATCAAAAATTTAAACTGTCAGAGCAAAACAAATAGTTACAAATTGTTAAAGACAGCCACAATTAAATCTTTACTATATTTTTTTCGATGAAAATTTTAAATTGCCACAGTCACACCTATCTATCATAGCATATAAATAGAGAAAATAAAATAATATATAAACATACATATATAATTACGTTTTGATATTCTGCTCTTCTAACTATTATTAATGCAAAAAATATTAAATCAGAATTTAAATATAAAATATATGTGCTTAAAACCTCGGTAATTATGAATCATTTATTATAGCATAATTACATTTAATTGAAATTAACTTAGCCAAAAAACTATTTTTATTTAATGTATTATGATATATAACTAATAAATAAAGCATAAGTTTAAATATTATTTGACTGAATAAAGTTTCCAACTTATTCTTGATTGACATAAAAAAAAATGTAAATATAACTTTCTGATTTTATTGCGTGACAGAAAAAAAAACATAAACAAACATTTGTTCGTAAATAGCTTATAGTGTGACGTTGGTTTCTCCAGCAGCCTCTCTTACTGACTATAAAGGAAAAGCAGTTAATCAAGTTTACTAAATGTTATTTACTTTTTAAGTAAGAATAGTAGAAACCCACTTACCAACCAATTTTGGATGGTAAGCTAAGTTGTCTATGAACCAATTTCTGAAAAAAAATCTAAAAGGTATCTTGAAAAACATTTCAATCGGCCTCGATTCAAATCTCAATTTGTTGTCATAACTAGTATATGTTACCTCTATACTAAGGAAACTTTGCTGCTTAACAGTATACAAATTAAAATGTTGTCTATTGTAATTGAATAAATAAACTATTAATCACGTAATATATATTATATTAACGATGTACAAACAAATAACTCCGTGTGTTTATACATTTTAAAAAATCAGATATATTAATCTTTAACTAGGTTTAAAGTTTATATCTGTGCTAAAGATAATCTCTAGTTTCGAAAATGATTAGTAATAACCATTATTGTATTTATCTGAAATGGATGGCGTCAAAGTTGTGAGTGGAGGGAGTTTGACAATGATAAATGAAAATGTAACAAAAATAAAACACTATTTTACTTACTTTTTGATTCCGATTCTTAATCATTTCTTTTACTGAAGACATAATATATTTTGCTCTTTATAAAATGCAAATTCATTATAATTGCATACAGAATTTTTTAAAAAGCATGGTACAATTGTTTCATCTCTTTTTCTTCTTCAAATTATATTTTTAGGTTATTAGGTTACTTAAAGTAACTTTGTTATTTTTCATTTATTTAATTCGTATAATTGTTTGCTTTTGTTATTTTTTCTTTAAACTAAGTTGTATAATGGTAACATTTTCTAGTTGTTTATTTTTTTAAGAAGATTTATTTAAAATTAAAGAAAAAAGGAGGATGTAAGAAATAATAACTCTAACGTGGCATTTATTAAAATTAAAGAAATGTTTTATTTGCTTTTTGTTTTTAATCAGAAGTTTTAATAAAATTATAAAATGTTTTTTTATAAATTATTTAATATCCAGTATAAATATATAGTAATTAAGAATGTATGTAAATGTATCGATAAGTACACTTTAGAAAATTCTGAGTTATTGTTTACCAGCAATAAAAAAAATGGCATGATAAATGAAATTATTATCGTGATATGTTCGACATAGAAATATAATAGTTTTCATCAAAAATTAATACAAATTGTTCATTTTACAAAATTAGTTGAATCTTAAACACATAGTTTAAGTTTATATATATGTGATTATATATATATGTGGGAGATGATAATCTGGACCAACTGATGAGTGCTGTTTTAGCATGAAATATGTATATTGGTGATTATTTATCTTTTCTACATGTGTGTGGTCATGTGTATCAGTTGTATGAGATAGTGTATATAGTTGGTATGTGCTTGAAAGTCTGAGTTCAAATCCCATATATTTAAATATTTTATTATATATTATTTTAAATTCTTACAAAATGTGACTAAAGAAGTTTTTTTTAAATATAAAACTGTGTCCCGTTCCAAAGATATTGTGTACATGTGCAATGGGTACACTAACTATTTATAAACGTTAATAACAATAAAATTAGTTCCAGATATACTTTTGGTCACAAAAATGATGATTAATAGTTATAAAACAATTATAATGGTTAAACCACTAAACATCACATGACCACCATCTCTTATGCTAGCACATAACTGTTATTAAACAGGCAAAACTCTCCATACAGTAGTGCCACCCTGTGCCAAACAGAGTAATCAATGGATGCCAGAAGGCTTGTGCAGTGCTCTCAGATTCAAGGCTCCTCACTGACAAAGGCCACAAGCCAGAAACTAGTCTGGGGATATTGGATGAGTAGGCACTAGATGGGGATTTTATGCACAAGCCTTCTGGCATCCATTGATTACTTTGGTTGGCACAGGGTGGCAATATTGTATGGAGAGTTTTGCTTGTTTAATTATAATGGTTGATGAGAATGTCTCAATTATATCCATGCTAAATGTTATAAAGATAAGATGTTATATTAATAATATAATTAAATGATTAGTAGGTAACCAGTAGTCTCCCAAATGTATAACTCATTATTGTAGATAAGTAAACATGCAAAAAATAATCTAACACTTGGCATAAGCACTTGGGTCTATTGTTAATTAATTAAATAATACAGGATAATTTGGTTATATAATATAACTATATTCTAATAAGTAAATCACTAAAGCATCACATGATCACTTTTTGCTATGCTTACAGGAGCTGTTAAAATAGTATCAAACTCTCCATTGAGTAGTGCCATCTAGTGGAAGCATAATCAACAAATGACAAAAGATTTGTGTGTAAAATACCTACATAATACATACTTAACCAATACCCCCAGACTAATTTCTAATTTGTGTCTTTTATTAATGGAAAGCCTTGCATCTGAGAGCACTGCACCTAGATCTTCACCCATTGATTACCATGGCTTGAACTGAGTTGTGCTACTGTATGGAAAGCTTGCTACAGTTATATTCTAATTAATGAGAATTAGTTTAATCTTGTTTAATACAACTCTTATTTGAGTAATTAATTGAACCATTATACCATGAAAAACAGAAACTATTTTAATAGTTCAAAAGCAGTTTTATAATGAAAAAATATTGTATCAAATATTTTAAAATGTAATTGAAGAAAAGATCCAGAAGTAATCATCAAAAAAAGTAATAAGATTTGCATATTTGGTTTTGTCTGAATGATTTGATATTACTAGAAAAAATATTAGTATGAATAAACTAATATCTATGTTAGCTAAAAATAAGTCACACATCACGTGACCTAATTTAGCAAGCTTGCAATAATAAAAACTAAAGAGCATGCAAGCTCTAACAAGCTATATAGATAAATGTTGCCAAGAGAAAGCATTTAAAAAATTTTCATCTAGAAATTACTCCTGTTCTTAGACCGGTTAAGCACGAAACTGTTGTGAGAATAGGGGTAATTTCTAAATGGAGATTTTGATTGATGAATGTTAAAAGCATGAAACCGGTCTGAGAATAGGGTAATTTCTAGATGGAGATTTTTGATCGAGGAATGTTAAGAGCATGAAACTGGTCTGAGAATAGGGTAATTTCTAGATGGAGATTTTGACTGAGGAATGTTAAAAGCATGAAACCGGTCTGAGAATAGGGTAATTTCTAGATGGAGATTTTGACTGAGGAATGTTAAAAGCATAAAACCAGTCTAAGAATAGGGTAATTTCTAGATGGAGATTTTGACTGAGGAATGTTAAAAGCATGAAACTGGTCTGAGAATAGGGGTAATTTCTAGATGGAGATTTTGGGAATGCTTTCTCTTGGGAGCATTTATCTATACAGCTTGTTAGAGTTGCATGCTCTTTAGTTTTTAATATCTTTGTTGTTTATCCAGAATCTGAAAAGAATATGTCAATAAGCTGATAATAAAACTATAAATAATCACCTGAATTTATATAAAAAAAGGCCTTTGGTTAAATATGAGCATCATAGACTTTATAATAAATAAAAATAGTAAATTTATATGTAATTTAAAAAAAAAAAAAAGAGGTAAGAAACATTCTACAAAATTAGAAATTTTAAAACACAATCTAAAATTGTAATTAATGCAGCTGTTTTGACATCTAGAAAATCATATTAAACGTTCACAGCTTTATAACTGTGTATGTTATTGTAGGTTAGGCTTTATAGATAGGAATTTCCTGGAAATCAAGACAATAAAATACAAAACAATCAATAGGGCAGAAATACTTGATTATCTTTAAAAAAAGTTGTTGATTATTTCTTGACATTTTTTAAAAATAAGTTTGTAGAAATTTTTTATTTTTAACCAAATAGAAATTACTAATATAAATAAAACACAACAGACTTTTTATTTCAATTTGTGTATAAAGTTAAAAATTCTATTTAACTAAATTTATGCTTATTTACACACACTCATATATATATATTTCTTTTCCATATACAAACAAGAATATTCTTGAAATCAATTGATTTGTAGGTGTTATTGCACAAATAAATAGATTGGTAGACTATAAAAAAAAGTACAACTAAAACGAGAGGTTAGCGCAGCCGCCTTGCAAGCAAGCAGTTGTTTGCAACGGTTGTTGCGGATTCGCCACCCGGCCGATGCTATGACATAGGGGGGGGGATACATTTTCTTTTATTTTAAATCTTATTATATTCAGATATATACATATAATAATATTAGTAGTAGTAGTAGTATTACTATTATTATTAGTAGTAGTAGTAGTAGTAGTATTACTATTATTATTAATATACAGTTTGAAAATTAAAAATGAAAACTTCATAACGTAAACTTCGAGAACTATTATTATTATAGTAAAATAAAAATTACATAGTATGTTCTATAAGAGACATTTTAGTAGCAATGCTTTACTTAGACGGTGTATGCGTTCAATTTTATTATCTTGAAAGATGTTTAAGATGAATAGTATTTCAAAGCAAAATTATAATTATTGAAATAAATAGTTAACACTTCCAGAAAGTTTGAAATAAATAATTGTAAATAATTACAAAATAATTGGCATAGAAACATATTAAAGTGAACAATTATTTTTTTCGAAAGATAGATAAATCTGTAAATAAATTTATACACACACACAGATATATATATATTAATGCTAAAATAAATGATTGTTATTCAGTTTCACTAGTTTAAATTTAGACCACGTTTAATTAGGACTTTTAAGAACATCTCATTAATTTAAAAATCTTATTTGTTCGTGATTGTTTAATTATATGCTATTTTTATATAACTACAATAAATTAGTTTTAAGTTAAAACCATTATTTTATTGACATTATTAAGCAATTATAAACAAATGGTATTGTAGATAAACTAGATTATTTCATTCATACGAGGGTGAGATAGCCAGGAGTGATTTGACGAAATATTAATGCAAATGTACTATTAACGTAAAAGTCAATAACATTTCTTTTAACAAAAATTGGTATTTGAATTTATAGTAATTTCATATATTAAGGTTTTCCATAATAAATTTTAGTATGGCTTTAATAAAGACATGCTATATCTTAAAGCCCATATTATTTATTAATTATCCATATTCAGTAAAATGTAAATATTTTGTCATACAAATATTAAACATTTAATCACCCCACATGGTTAAGAAATCCAGTATCCCCCTCTGTGAACTAATATATAAACACATTAGAGTTCGTATTTCAAAATAGCCAAAATACGAACTCTAATGTATTTATATATTAGTTCACAGAGGGCGGTACTGGATTTCTTAACCATGTGGGGTGATTTAATGTTTAAAATTTGTATATTTATTTCAGTATAGCGTTATGCACTGGGAGTATTTTGTTATGTATTTGAAATTTAGCAACCAAAACTTTTATGAAGTTATGTATAAATGACATTCACACATCATAATGACATTTTATGCAGTTATAAAAATAGTAAATTCTATTATTTCTTCATGTTAGCATTAGTAAGTTATTTTACCACAATCTATTTACATGTTGAACAACATCCCAATTAGTAGAATTTTGGAGGGAGTTAGAAACTGTCGTGGCAAGGAAAGCATATTTTCAAATAACAATAGGCATCTTTCTTTTTCAGACTGGGGCTGGATTTTGTAAATTTCTTCTTTTATAGACCTATGTAGAAGGGCAAAGATAAACACATATAGGGAAATAACTAACAGTTTATATTAAAGCAGCAAAACACTTACCTTTTTGGGTCATTTTATAATTATTTTCTTATGATCTTGAAGGTATTCTTTCCCACTATCAAATATAAAGCTTATTTTATTTTATTTTACTATGGGATGTATGAAGGTTCTGCTATATGCCCGTGATTTACTCTGTTAGAGATATATATATTATGATCTAAATCAATTATCTCAGCCAATGCACAACTATTTGATATCACATTTCAAAGCTTGATTTCCAAAAACATGTTGCCCAAATTCTCAAGTTGTCTACTTAATATTATATTACTTATTTTAATCAATCAATTTTTAATTGCATTTTCCTTTATCAATAATTTTTTTTAAAATTAAAAAAGAGAGAGAGAGAGAGAGAGAGAGAGAGAAAAAGGAGAGAAAATGTATTTCTTTCAACAAATTTGAATTCATTTTGATTCAGCCTGTGTTTAATTTAATATGATAACTTTTGTTTAATATTTAATTTTAGCAAACTCAAGTTGGTGGTGTTTTTTTTATAATAAGAAATTTTCAATCTGTTTCATTTTTTAACACAAATATAAAATATTATTTGTTGTTTTATTTTATTTAAACAGAGAAATAATATGCATAAAAAAGAGGATATTGTCATATCTTATTATTACTAGTGGAACTTAATTTACCCCATCCCTATCCTAGTCTATACATTAATGTCTTTAATTTTTAACTTGTAGCTAGTTACAACAGTCTACACTTCCTCCATCTAAGATGGGAATAAATTTGAGTCAAATTACCTTTCATTATATATGTGTGTCTCTACCAATTCTATTTCAACTTTATGTTTACTTGTTCAATTTTCATCAGGTTCAGTTGTTTCATATATTTTTGGCCTTATGAGCTGGTATCATCATCTTTTTTAGAAGTGTCATTGGGGTATCCTAAATATTTTTTACTATGCTAGTAAAAAGTTGTATATGGTTGGTTTGCTTTTCTTTTTTTTTTTCTAAGTAAGGATTTGACTGGCTTTTCAAGATTTGAATGATATGAATACTGACCCACAATTTGGGATAGATAAAAAAAATCAATCATTGGATTATAAGTACACAATATAGCTTGAATATTAGTTCTCTATCTCACTTTAAGCACCCGAAGCAACTTAAAATCCAAAATGTAATTTTTTTTTGTAGGTCGGAAGTTTAGCTCATCAGTTTTTTGAGGCTTAGAAACTCATGGCTCATGGTACAGTATTGTTCATGACAAGTAACCACAATAGTAAAACATAAAGATTAAGTCTTTCTAATTTTTTGAGAGTTAGAGGCTGGTTCATATAAATCTTACATTGGTGTAATTGTATATATAATATTTCATGGAGGATTATAAACACATTGCATCCTCATGCAAATGATAAAACCTCCATCCGTCCTCAATACTGAAAGTACAATAAAGATACAACAACAATTAAAATCTTTTAATAATTTCATTAAATTTGTTTTTAATCATTTTGTGTCTGTTATTATTTTTTTGTTTTATACTTTTACAATTTAATTTTCTTTCAAGTATAGTGCTGCGATAAACTGCTCCATGGAGTATCATG
The DNA here is from genome assembly GCA_028023455.1 of Epiperipatus broadwayi. NCBI lineage: Eukaryota > Metazoa > Onychophora > Udeonychophora > Euonychophora > Peripatidae > Epiperipatus > Epiperipatus broadwayi. The sequence goes on along the minus strand of JAQFVV010000979.1, from coordinate 68,919 downwards.
AACACCTTGACCTTATGCAAATGACAAAACCTCCATTCATCACTAGTATTAAAAATACCATAAAGATACATCAACAGTCAAAAGCTTCTTCTAATATTTGTTAAATGTTCCATTTTGTCACTCTCTGTATCTGTCATAATTTTTTTCTTTTATAATAATTTTCTATTTAAAAGCATTTGCCATTTCAATAGCTCCAGGATCATCAAAATAGAAGGTATTCTTATCCATGTAAGGATTAAACCTGGCTCTTTCCATGTATTTCTTTATTAACATAAATGTCATCAGGGATGACCCTGCAAAATCTTCCATTTCTCTTATGGTCACTACTAATTACTTCTGCTAGAGTTTAACTTCTACTCTTTATTTTTCATCTCTGCATTTTATATTCTGTGATAACAATTTAGATCTAATAATTTCTCAGATGATCTATCTAGAATAACTGGATGCTTTAAGTTTAGGTTGCTATCACATTGTCTTATAATTTTTGACCTCTTTGGATTCCTTGTGCTCTTCTTTTCTGTTTGCACCCTTTCTGATTTAGATCACATTTATTTTTAATTTTTTTCATCTGTCCATCAGCCATTTTTTTAACATTCTGGAAACAGAATTCATTTTCTTTCTTAACTACTTTTTACTTTTGGTATCATCTATATAATTTTCAATCTTTATATTAACTTTTATATCAATGAAGTATCTCTTTGATTATTTTTTATCATCATCTTTTACAACAGTCAAGACTTTATTGTCAAGGCTATTTTTTGTATATATCACTTTATTTGTGTCTTATATACTTATTTTATCTATATATTTTATACCAATATCACAACAGTTCTCATATTTATTTGGATTAACCTTCTATTTGGTTTTTTTTATTTCTTTGGATAATTAAATGACCATTTTCTCCAGATATTTGATTAATCATCTTCAAGTTTTTTAAACATTTTTATGAATATGTTCATCATTACCATCGTCTATCCAGCCATATCTACCTTTGAAGTTCCAAATCTTTCATCAGCTGGTTCTTCATTAATGCTGACATTTACATCTATACTTGGCTCTGTGGTCTTCATGTGTTCTGCTATCAATACTTTTTTTTTTGCTTACTTATACTAAACTTGCAATTTTGCTTTTGCTCCTAAAATTATCTATGTATATTTCTCCAAATAAATCTTTCTCTTTCCATTTTATTAAGTAGTGTGTTCATTTCTTCCCCCATCAGTAGCCCACATTACTCTTTACCATATTTAGCTTTACTTCACCCTACTATATTTTTTCATTCTGATATCCTTTTTATTGTATTTATCACTGTTTTTCCAACTATTTTATCCTCTTCTGTTTTCCCAACTATTTTAGCCACTTCTCCATTTCTGCACTTCTTTTTCTTTTGTGCAATTATCATTTTCTTTATCTCAGGATTTGCATATATTATCCAATATACATTATGTTTAATGCACACAGACTGTTTGCTAGTTCAAATAATCACACATATCCACAGACAAATGTGATTTTTTAAAAACCACTGTCCAAAGATTGGTGATGAGAATAATGAATAGCTTTATCAGTTTCTGAGCATATTGCTGGTAATAATAGTCAAGTGTCTATAGTAGTTTCTGATCATCATCAATCATTCATATATATATATATATATATAAATGAAGTAAAAAGAAGAAGTAAAGAATGTTTATTATTGAAAATTTATTATTCTGAAGCAATTAACTTATTTAAAAGTTTTTTTTTTAATATTAAGGGCAGATGGGAAGTAAATGGATTTGTATCTTTAATATAAATATGGTGTTGTTTTGTAGTTCTTTACACTTGAGAAGTCTTCTTGTAGAAGTGAAACTTTTGGTTGTGTTTTTGATTTTATTTTTTTCTTGACTAGTCTGTTTGAGTTTTGGATTTGGGGTAATTTTAATATATAGCATAAATATACCCTGATTACTACATATTAAGTAACTATTGTTTTGAGCCTTGAGCATTCTGGACATTTTAAAATTTGTTTTGGGATTGATATCATTAACCAAATCACATTATGGCACGTCCTCATGAGTTTTAAAGAAATGACCAGAATCCCAGGCTCATACTTGGGATATACTAGAAACAAAATCATCACTAGTGTTCTCCCTGGTTGTGGGAATGTTCTATCAATTGACCGTAATGAAAGAAGGAAAGTATGCAACTATTAGTATAGCAGTAAGCTTATTACATGCTTTATGGATCACCAGGTGCCAACATATTTTCAGTCAAAGACATAGTGATCCTTAGGACACTTATAAAAAATACTAATAAACATGAAGAACAGAGATCACCTCCTTGTGTCAGAATATCTCTTTGTGGACACATGGGCGCAGATTACAATATCTGATGATGAGACAACATCTCAGATCACTGCACTAAATAATATGATGACAACACCACACAGATTGATTGAAATGCTTCCAACTTCTACAAAAAACTATTGTAATCAGCAAAATGTAGCTACCTGACACTGAAAATATAGTTTTGAATAATTTCCCTGAGATATTAATCAAAAAATCATTTTGATAGTAAGCTTATTAACTTATTTATCGTTATTACCAATCTCTCATACTGATTCTGGATTCAATTGGATGAAATATCTTAGTCACATGACTTATAAAGTTCAATACAGAATTTAAAACATCTTTTGAAATAAACATTTTTTCCTGATTTTTCAGAGGCCTCCTTGAATGAAGTCTTTAAATCAGAAGATGGTTGGTGGAATCCAGTCAAAATATTTATCTAATACTAATTCCATGATTTATAGAGATGTTTGAGAGAGTGTAAACAATTCATTTTTTTAAAAAATTAATTACATATTTATTTACAAATAACTTCTTTCTTGTTTTACAAAAGAATGTTTCTTCGTGACTATTAAGACAATTTATGAAAACCTTTCTACCAGCATTAATACTAATTTTATAGGTAATATTTCCCACTAACACTTGGTGCATTATTTTTAATTCTTTTCAACATTGTAAATAATATTTCTGCAGATACCCTTAGAGAATCTAAATAATATGATTATAATTCATCATAATACTTTAAAAATCCATATCAAGACATTGTTCTGTATTATAAGAACCTTTTTATCTTCATGACTGTAAAATGTTAATTCGATATTTTTATTTGCCTATTTCCATCATCTAATATTAAATATTGAATATCTTCAAAAAATTTAACTTTATTTAAATTTTTAATTACATTCAAGTGTTAATAATAGCACACAGGTTAGTATGTACACAATATTTAATGGGCTGTTATTTTTCTTTATTCTTCAGGTGGTGGTTCAATTGGTTAGCACATTACCTTAAAATGTAATATTCTATAAGCTAAAGGTCCAGGTTCAATTCCCCATGGTTAGTATTATCACTAGTCAGGCCAGAAACACCTGAAGAAGTGACAAGAATGATATCACTTGAAATCTGTGTGACATTACTAACAGTTGAATGTAATTGGAAGATTCAAATCAAGTTAAATTTTTCTAAAGACATTCAATGTTTAATATGAGATATTGGAAATAATCCAACATACAAATGCAACTAAAATGTCATCATCACAAATCTTCAGGCAAACACTCAATATTCTTAGTATTAAGCTTGGGCTTTATATAAAATTAAGAAAGCCATATGTAACAATTGATAAATTAAGCACTTTTGGGAAATCTGTTTTCATATTCATAGCTCTTTTCACTAATAGTGAATGTCACCATAATGTATGCAAATTTATTCAATAATATTTAGATGGCCCACTTTATAGAGATAGTAAAGCAGGTGTCTCATCAGTTGATTGCTTTGGGCTCATCTGCAATAAAACAAACCTCGTTCACTTTGCATTTCATGTCATTGCAACAAGCCTCCTTCACTTTGTGTTTTATGTCATGTGCTCTGTGCACATTATCTCAGCTGAAGCTGATTGGAAGGCATGGACAGTGACTCTTTCATGCTCTACAAATATTGAGCTGCCTTTGGCCTTAGGTTACGATAAATAAATGTTTCAATATTTTTCAATTTTTTTTAACAACTTTGTTCCAGAAATGGAGCATTTAGGTAGATAAACATAAAATTGATTTAAAATTAGATTGTGGAAAAGATATTGAATTCTTCAAGTGTGAATTGTAAATGAAGCTAAAAAATTAATTGCAAACTTGAAACAATTGTATCATAGATAGAATTTAAAAAACATTGCTTTTAGGCATAAATCCAGAAAATGATTTGTGATATTGGATGTAAATGATAGTGAATTATTATAATACCTTTGGAATTTAACTATAAATAAAATGTGATAAAAATAGCAATTGCATGCATATTGATATCTTAGAAGCCAGTAATAATTGCAAAGAAAAGATATCAACATTTAAAAAAATAAAAGGCTGTTGAGAAAGTATTGAATAGAAAATTCACCCACATCCAGGAATGAAAAAAACAGGCAAAACTCTCCATTCATTAGTGTCACTCAGTGCCAATCAGAGTAATAAATGGATGCCAGGAGGCTTGTGCATAAAATCCCCATCTAGTGCCTACTCATCCAATATTCCCAAACTAGTTTCTGGCTTGTGGCCTTCATCAGTGAGGAGCTTTAGATCTGAGAGCACTGCACCTAAATCTTAGGATCTAATGCAACTCTCCAGCAGCCATCTTTTATCTCTACTTAGATCCTAAGATGTAGATGAAGTGCTCTCAGATCCAAAGCTCCTCACTGATGAAGGCCACAAGCCAGAAAGTAGATTGGGGATATTGGATGAGCAGGCACTAGATGGGGATTTTATGCACAAGCCTTCTGGCATCCATTGATTACTTTGGTTGACACTGTGTGGCACTACTGTATGGAGAGTTTTGCCTGTTTTAATAACAGTTATGTGCTAGCATAAGAAATAGTGACCTAGTGATGTTTAATTAAAAAAAACAGTTATATTAATTTTCATAAACTTAATTAATAATGGACAAAAAGTTTATAAAATAAAAGTTATTTTTCAGAAAATTTAAATGATGAAAAATAAGTTTTAGATAATAAGTTTGATTAAAATATAAAATAAAAACTTTTAAAATAAATTTGTAAAATTATTGACTAAAAAAAGGTAAATATATGAAATCTAATTTAAGTACACTTTTTTATTATTGTTCTCTAACACTTGGCTTTAATATCACATTCACAAATAAGATATAGTGTTTATAATAGCTTTAAAAAGAATTCTCTATATAGAAAAGTGATTATATTTTGTATCAAATTATATGCTTAGTAAATATTTACACTAAATTAAAAAATGAAAATCAATACAAGGCAAATTTTAACAATGCTGTTTTTCTTATAAATAGAAGCATTCATACTAACACATTTTTAAAAATTCTCAATAAATTATAAGTAAAATATATTATGTTTTTAAACAGTCCTTGGTATGTTGATTACTTGTTTTTGAACAAAAGAAACCATAGGCATGGGTATTGTTTGGTATGGAGATATTGTTGATAATAAATTATTTGATGGTCGCATAGTAGCTAAATATGCAGGATCTCTTAACCATTCCTTCACCATTTCTTGTGATGGACCTGCAACTGGGGCAGGAGATTGCATAATTAATACATTTGGATAACCACTGAAAGACCAGAAGTTGGTAGGAAAGGGCAGCCAGTTTCTCCACTGTGACTTTCTGAAATTACGAGAAGATTTTGGCAATTCTTGATCTTGTCCTTTAACAATACACAAAAATAACTGAATCTGAAAAAATATATATTATTATTAATACTATATTTTATTATTATTATTATTATTATTATTATTATTATTATTATTATTATTATTATTATTATTAATAATAATAATAATAAGAACATTTCTATATCATGTTTAAACTTATTATTTAACTAAGATATACAATTTTATATTCTAATCAAATTTTAAATTGTGAACTAAGACAATGTTAATTATATAATTGGTTATATATACATAAATAATTTTATATAATAATATATTTTTCGTAAATGCACTTATTATGTTAATATAATTAATTAACTAATATAAAAATAAATGATTTTAAAATAATTACATTCTGATGTTTACTTGCATTCAGTTAGTTATACATAATTCTAGTATTTTAAAACAATTGATAGACTAGAATAAGTTTTATTAATTCAATCAAACATACTGTGAAAAAAGTGTATTTAAGTATAAATATTCATTTCTTTTTTCTAGGTTAAAAAATAAAATATCAAAATGCATTTTTTATGTGCTATATTGTGACAAAATAGAGAAAAATGTTGTTGGATTTATAATGATTCAGAAAATATTATGTCATTTTTAATTTTAAATGATTTATATAATAGGCTTGTTAATGCTTAAAAATATCTAATAAATAAGCCTATACATATTTTTAAACATTGAAATGATACTCTTTATATATATAATATCTCGGTTTTTGTCATTAATAATAATAATAGTAGTAATAGTAGTAGTAGTAGTAGTAGTAGTAGTAGTAGTAGTAGTAATAGTAATAATAATAATAACTACTATAACAACAACTACAACAACAGCAACAACAACAACAACAATAATAATAATAATAATAAAAAAGAAATTATTTCACACTCAGCTGCCTACTATATATATATAATTTTAATACACCAATCAGTGCATAACAGCAGAGCTTCTGCTCTGCTGTTATGCGCTGATTGGTGCATTAAAATTATATAATAATAATAATAATAATACTACAACAGAGATAAATATGTTAAAGGAAATTAAGTAGACCAAATACAGTTTCAACGCATGTGCGTTGTAATTAGAATAACCGTGATCATAACGCACATGCATTGAAAGTATACTTTGTCTATTTAATTTCATTTAACATATGTAATATCTATTGTAGTATATTCATATTATAGATATATAATATTTAAAATCATATTAATGATAAATAATAAACAGTAATAATCTAGAATTTAAACGGAAGCACTATTGGCAACTAAACTTTAAAGTGATTTATAATAATTGTTTTTTTGTTTTCTCTCTTTCTATGATATTTTTTCTTCATTTAATATTCTAATCTGATCTAAATCGAAGGTAAATTTAAAGTTATAATTTTTTTCATGGTCAAAGAAATTTGATTCATTTGTTTTGCTTTTTTCTAAAGCATACATCATCATAAATCATCGACAAAATGTTATAATCTTTCACTAATTACCAGATTAATTTAAAAACCCACTAATCTTAGCAAAATATCTATTTCTGCTTCTTTTCTCATCGGCCGTAAATAATCAATATAGCAACATTATCGTTATTTAAATAAAATGGCTTTGATCATTTTGATGTTAATGCTTGAATATCCAAAGCAGTAATAAATTTAATGCAATTTTATTTTAAATGATTTAATGTTAATATACAAAGCAAATGAATATAAAATTCAATTTTTCATAATAAATCTTGTGTACAAATAAATACATAGAGATGGTAATCTGGACCAACTGATAATTGCTGGTTTAGCATGATATACGTTTATTGGTGATTATTTATCTCTTCAACATATACGTGTTCAAGTGCATCAGTGTTATGAGATAGAGTGGAGAGTCGTGGGTTGTGTGAAAGTCTGTGCTCATATACCCTATATATTACATATATAGACACAGGTATATATAAGCCTGTGTGTTTCAGTTATTACATAGTGATGTCTGCCCATCCCTTGTATATGTATTAAATGAATTATGTCATGTACATGAGGGGTCAGATTGACCTTAGGTCAACATGGATGTGACAAGAACCTCGGCCTCAGGGTGGCCTTTGAGCATTCCATCATCAGATTTTCATTGGATGGACGGTTGTAGAATTGGAGTGTGGAGTATATTGAAGCCTGTTTATTAAAGTATGAGGATTGGTTATCTTAATATATATCTTAGTACTTATAGCATATATGTGTAGAGATGGTAATCTGGACCAACTGATGATTGCTGGGTTAGCATGAAATACTTATATTGGTGATTATTTATCTTTTTCAATATATATGTGTTCAAGTGTATCAGTGTTATGAGATAGAGTGGAGAATGGTGGGTTGTGAAAGTCTGTGCTCATATACCCTATATATTAATACATAAACATATGGAATGATATCAATTCATTAACCATGGGAAGACTTTTACACATTAACATGTAAATAATTTATATGCAACAATAAAAATATTTTTTAAATGGACAAAATATTAAGTTTTAAAGGTAACCTCAATCTATTTTCAGCCCTAACTATCCATTTATTTTTACCTATTATATGTGTCATCTTTAAAAATGATGATGTGCATTGAAAATGCCTTATGCTTATATTTAATGTTGCTTACAATTTCTCCATGTAAGAATCAGTTTCAACATTAAATACAGATTATTATATTTTAATTATGTAACTTATCATAATTTATTACATAACCAAATTTAATAAATAAAACAACTATTATAATGTAATCTTCAATAGTTTCTCTTTTCCTTTCCTTCTTTATTTTTGCTTTTTTTTTTTTATATAACATATAATAATAACATTCCACTCTTTTTACACTTTAAAGAAAAATATATTTATTAATTTTACAGTTTCGACTGTTCCTAGCAGTCTTCGTCAGATCTAAGAAAAATTTCTAGAAACAGTTGAAACTGTAAAATTATTAAATATATTTTGCTTTAAAGTGTAAAAAGAGTGGAATGTGGTTATTATATGTTAAAACAACTATTCATGAAATAACATATTTCAGGTTTCATCCTCACTAATTAATTACTCTACAATTAATCAACATAACCTCAATATTTAAATAAAATGGATATTTCTTATTTGATGTTAAAGCTTAAATAATTAAAAGAACAGTAAATGTAATATACTATTATATTTCTAATGATTTAACATTAATATTCAATGCAGAGATATATAAAGTTTATTTTTTATAAAAAAAATTAATACCAATTATTTTACCACTAAGCATCACATGCTCACCATTCTTTGTGCTGACATAAACTTTGAGACAAAACTCTCCATACAGCAGCATCACTCATTGGAATCCAGAGTAATTAGATGTGGGAAGGCTTGTGCATAAAATCCCTATCTAGTGCCTACTCATTCAATATCCCCAGACTAGTTTCTAGCTTGTGTCTTTCATCAGTGGGAAGGCTTGGATCTGAGAGCACTGCATCTAGACCTTAGGATCTAATGCAACCCTCCAGCTGCCACCTTTTAGCTTCTTAATGAACTATAAAGCATTGAGTCCAAAAGTGATTTAATACCAATCTTGCCCAATAGGATTATGGCAGCTGTGGTTATTAAAAAACAAGGGACATCAAAAAGTATGGTTGCTGAACTGAGTTCAGATCTATATGACTATACAGGCTAATGAGCTTGAATTGAAAACATTATTCTGTTTTTATTTTGGACTTAACGCTTTATAGCTATCTAAGAATGTAAAGGATCAGTGCTGAAGGTTTGCATTAGATCCTAAGATCTAGGTGCAGTGCTCTCACATTCAAGGTTTCTCATTGATGAAAGCCACAAGATAGAAACTAGTCTGGGAATACTCAATGAGTAGGTACTAGATAGACAACCTTCCTACATCTAGTGATTACTCTGGCTTGCACTGATTGGCACTACTGTATGGAGAGTTTTGCCCCTGTAAAATATTTTACTATGCAAAAAATTAATTTAACAGTAATGTAAATATCTCATTTGTGAAGCAATATTAACTCCTCTTGTACTATCTAAAAAATTTCTAAATATTTACATTTTACAATCACAAGAAGCTCTATAAACATACTTTTTGTCACAATCTAATGCACGAAATGTGTCGGAAAGATTTGGTATCAAGGTATTTGATTCACAATTAATAGGACAGCTCTGTGAAATTGTTTGAAATTAATCCACCAAAATTTATTCATATTTTACAATTGCTAAATGTTGGAATTAGAAGAGGTATTACTACAGGTAAAGAAATCATAGGTAGTTGAAATGAAACTGATATTAAACAAGGATCTATAATTGCTCCAATATTCTTTTCAAATTTTATGTCAGTGGTCCTTTAAGAAATGTTTATAGATGGCTTAATCAGACAGATATCAAGATGTGATATGGGTTTAATGATGGATTTTTTAATTTGAATTATTTAAAAGCAAAACAAGAAATTTTTTCTACTTGGATTCCGGATTTACTGTATGGTAATAACTGTTCTACTTTTTCTAGCTTGAAAGATGACTTACAGAATAATTTTAATGCTAGGTATGCAGTGTGTAAGGACTTTGGTGTATTAATTAATATTCAAAAATTCAAGTTCTTTGTCATCCAGTGACAGAAAAAAATCTTCAACAACTTTCTGCTTAAATGATTATCAACATAAATTATAAATATGCGATTTTTCCCCCCATGCGTTAGTGAAGCTGTAATTATACTATAATGTTAATATGCCTGCTTAGCGCTTTCGAGATTTAGTATTTAAATCTCATAGCTTTAAGAATGAAGACTGTTGTGATTTATTGCACACATATGCAAATGAGCTTGAATTTTAATTTGTTAGTCCATTGTTTGGAGAGAGCAAAGCATTTCTCTCGTCTGTTAATGGCACTGAAATCATTTGCTGTGTAAAAAGCTTCTTTGACGTTTCTTTTGGCATCACTCTTCTCTGTGCAAATTATTTGGGCAGAACTGGGTTCGAATACATGGCCTGTAGCTGCTTTGTGATTCCAGAAGATTAATGTTCTTTCATTTTTATTTTTAACTCTGTTGTATGCAACTTAAAATGTGCATCAGTTTGAATACCTAGTTAGTTTTTAATTAGAAAGGTTGGCTTTGATGTGAATTATAACACAGATGCTAATGTGCTATTTTTTCTTTTGTCACAAGAAAATAATTACTGCAATTAAGGTAGCAGTGCCTAGAGCTGATATTTTACTTAATTTATTATACAAAAGTGAAACTTGTACATCATATAAATATCAGTATGACGTAAGAGCATTAGAAAAGTTTCCTTTAAGAATTCTTTGCAAAATTTTAAAAATGCATTGGGAAGATTCCAAAAACAATCAATATATTTCTCAACTTCCTAGATGTGATACTATAGAGACCACAATTGTAAAATTATACCTTCATTGGATTGAACTTGTAATGCAAATGAACATTACAAGACTTCTTTAAAGAATGTTTTCTAATAATCTTCAGCATGGTTTTTATGGGGGATGTTGACCTACAGACATTATAAAAATTGCCTCAAAGATATTGTAAATAAGTGCAGGGCCAATTATTTACATTAGAAATATATAGCAAAAAATATATTGGAGAGCTACAATTATGCATGTTGGTGACATATTTTTAAAAAAAATGTTTACTTCTGAAGAAAGTAAAAGATAACATTGGAAAATCTGTATACCAATCAATGACTAACATTGAAAAATATTGAGTAAATAGAAAAATGCTCCAAGTATATCCTCTTTTCTTTCTTTGTTTCTAAAATTATAGTGGGCACACTTATTCACAAGTGGTTATTTATTATTATTTTTTTATTTTTGCATGTTACTGTTAACCACTTTTGTCTTATACACATACAGTCATTTTTATTAAATATGGTATTTATATAATTTTGTCTTGTAGTTTGAATGTTCAAGATTAACATCAAATTAAATAGTTAAAATAAGAGTCATAGATCACATGACCCTATTATCTTAAGCTTGTAAGTTATAAACAATGAGAATTGCCAATTCCTCAACAAGCTTTATGATAAATGCTTAGCCAGAGCCAGCATTTAAAATATCTCTGTCAGGAACCCCCCCTCAAACTCCTGACCATGCCAAAGTGTGAAACCATGGTCAGAGGTGGGGGGGGGTTTCTTGACAGAGATATTTTAAATGCTGGCTCTGGCTAAGCATTTATCATAAAGCTTGTTGAGGAATTGGCAATCCTCATTGTTTATAACATCAAATTGTGTGCCATTGTGATGAGTGATGATGGTTGCTTCTAGATCACCTAATGAAGGAGGTATCTAAAACATGCTGAGATTAGTCAAGTTTTTTATTTTTTCTTTAATCTTTCTGTATTTGACAAGTTTTATTAAAAATGTAAGTTCAAATAATAGTAAAATGTCAACTTTTAATATAAATAAAAAAATTAATAATATTAAAATCACACACATGCACCCTTAAAAAAGTATCAAATAAAAAAAAAAAAACTTATTCTTCATTAAATCTGAAGATTTTAAGTTCAATTTACTAAAGCAAAAGTTCATAAATGAAAATATTGTTTGAAAAATTAAAAATTAACTCTTCAGTTAAAAAATGCAACAAGAAACAATAATGCAGTTAATGGCAGGAAGTATTTAGAACTTGATGTCACCTAAATTTTATGTTTCAACAATATATATCTTCTCCTTTACTTTTTTTGCATTCCTATATATATTACTTTTTATACATCTCCACATATACACTCTAATATAATTTTTTTAATATAATTCCTTTAATTTTCTAACAGTTTTGACATCCTGCAGTCTTCATCAGACCTTTTAAATTTAAAAAGAAGAAGTTATACAAAAGCTCTGATGAAGACTGCAGGACAGTTGAAACTTAGAAAAATAAAGAAATTATATAAAACAATTTGCTTTAGGGTATATATGTGGAGATTTATAAAAAGTTATATTTCAAAGTTATATTACAAAGGTATTTTAAGTATAACATATATGATATATATCTTACAGTAATACTAGAAAGAGTTTTACTTCTGCTGATTATTTTTGTCTTATTTGGGTACCGTAGTTGATTAACTATAAGGTCATACAATTATTGGCTTTTTTATAATTGTTTCATAGTCTGTGGATATTGACACTGCTAAATATAGAGCATTGTAATTAATGGAAATTTTAGTACAATATTAAAATAAGATAAAAAATGAGGGATAAGTACATATGATTTGATTAAAAGTTCATCTGTTTGAAGTTTGACTTGTTTGGTTAGTTGTATGTGATCTATGTTTGATTTTTTTACTTGATGATTTTCTTTACCTGTCCAGGCTTCTATGGAGTTTATTGGGGGTTTGAGATATGAGGAGTGAGTGGTACTGGTAGGTGTGCATGGGGCCATTGTTTCCATGATGTTCATTGGAGTTTTGTTTTTTATGGTATGCTGGTTTTGTGTCATATTTTGCTGTGGTTCTGTATTGGTGTTGGGGGGGGATTGATAGGAATAGACTCTAAGTATAATTATAGTGTCATGGGGATAAAAGGTTGGTTAAATTCTGGATGCAATATTGACTGTGTGTATACAATGGGAATGGAATGAGGTTTTTGCTTTGAATTTAAATGGGATTTGTTGGCTTCACTTTTAGATCTGTAGGGGAGTGGAAGGATTGTTATGAGGTTGTTGAGCTGCTAGGCTGACTGTGGTTGCTGGAATCAGTTGGGAAGTGAAAATATATTATTTGGTGGGTTTTTTTTGAGAATTCATTTGAGATGGGGCTTATGTGGAAGGTGAGTTCTGTACATTGAAGCATTAAGTTATGTGATGACTTCACTGTTTACATGCATAGCACTGAGATTTTAAGCTGTAAATGCTTAGGCACACTGTTGCTTCTTTGTTGGAGATTTGTGTAGAGATCCCATTTGAATTAATATCCAGATGAAGTTGAATCTTGAACACATAGCTACTCCCAGGAATAGGTTTGGGGCTGTTTTTGAGAAGAATTGATTGAAAAGAGGTGATTTTACTAAATGGATGCATCATTCATTGGAAATCTTATGGGTGGATCCAAAATAAGTATTTTTCAACATCCCAGTATTGCATTTGTGCTGATTTGGAATCAACAGTTATCAGAGCATAATTGTCATTTTAATTTGTCTTTGAAAGTGTTTACATTGGGTAAATTGAAAATATTCAATAGTTATGTATCTAGGATTTGGATGATCAGTGATATGACTGAGTGTATCCCACAATATATACATTGTGATAGCTTGATAGAGTCACAAATTTTAACAGACTAATTATCCCTTAAAAATCATTTATTTTAAAACAAAAGCTATATGTAAACATCACACACTTTGTAAGAAATAAATATTTATTAATTTATCAAAACAAAAAAAATAGTCTCAAATAAAAATATTTGGTACTTATGTGTTAGGCCTGTCATAAAATATTGTATCTATATAATGATTGTTTTCTTACATATATTAATAACATAATTAATATTACATGGTAAATATAAAACATATTTTTAATATATAATGGCTGTAATACCATAAAAAGAATCTACTTATTTGCAAGACACATGTTTCTGGCTAAAAAAAATTTTTTTTAAATATTGACATTCAATGGTATTTTTTCTTTTGATTAATGCCAGTTCAATTGTTTGACATCAAAAAAAAAATTGTTAATTTGATTATCATTTAAATCATTCTAGAAGTTACAATTTAAAAAATAAATACTAAAAGTTTTTAATTCACATTCTATGGAAACTAATTAAATTAAAATTAAAATTTCATTAAAGATTTTATCTTTCAGTTATCATCTAGATGAATACTTATCTAATATTTCATGGCAGGTCTAAGGTACAAGTACCAAATATTCTTATTTTGTTTATCAATATTTACTGTGGGCATACCGGGAAACAGGCAAAAAAGTCAGAAAACATAATACTGCAATTTTAATAGGAGAAATGATAAATCTGTTTGATATATTTATTAGTTAACATATTAACATAAATTAAATACTATAAAAATATTAAACCTTTAACCATATGGATATTCTCGATGAAAATTTTTGTAAATGGCTTTAATTTTCTCTAAAACTGCTAATTTTTATGTTATCATAGTGAATTTATGGTCATTTTATCAAGAATAACATACTGTATAATGCTCACATCTCTAGAATTATTTTACAAGTAAAAAATCAATAATATTTAAATTTAAAGCTATACAATGAGAGAAGGCAAGCTTTCCAAGGTGCTGATTGGTAGTTTCTCATTTTCAACAAAAGGAAGCACTTGTCAACAATTTTGACAGTATTAAGTTCTTTGTTTTGATTTTCAAAATGAAAATGTATGTTTTAAGAGTATTTTTACACTATATTTCTTTAGAAGAATAGTTTAGATTTTACTAAAAAATATTTACTTTTACAGGAAAGTAAATTGAAAAAGAAATCAATGATGTAAACAGCATTTTGTAATAGGTTACAAAATGTTCATTTGGTACTTTCAACTTATGCCCCATATGGCTGCAAGAGGCACTGTTTCCTATGTCAACCACAGAAATATTCAGAGTAGGGGGTCAAAAGCAGTAATTCAAGTTCCAGCCGCTAGGTGGCGCTGTCCACCATGCATACACACAGGAACATTATGCCAAGTAGCTGCCAGCACTACTACCCACTTGGCATTGCTGATAGCCATACATAAACACATATAGCTTACATCATCTGCTACCAGCAACTACCAGCAATCTAGCTCAAGCAATATTGATACTCGCTTGCTAGTGTTGTTTTATATGCACATTCTTAAAAGATTAATAGCATATAATGTGAAGGGGTGATGGTGATCAGCACCACCTAGCAGCTGGAACTTGGATCATTGCTTTGACCCTCTACTCTGAATATTTCTGTGATTGACAAGGAAACAGCACCTCTTTTGGCCACATGGGGCATAAGTTGAAATTACCAATATTTCTATTGGCTGAGTGAATTAAAGTTCTAAACTTGTTTATTTTCTAAAAAGCATATTAATAATTTGTCAGAATATAAAAGTAAACAAAAGTTTTTTCAAAAATAAATTTCTATTTATAATTGATAAAAATAATCTATTGCGGAAAACATAAAATGAACAGTACTTTCAAGTGAGTATCAATATTGCTTCTAAATGGTGCAGTTTTCCATGCATAGCTTGGAGAAACAGTGCCACATAGTGGGCTAAATTGCTGGTAGTTGCTGGTAGTAGACATGTAACATATATGTGTTTACATATGGCTATCAGCTCCATCAAGTGGGAAGTAGTGCTGGAAGCTACTTGGCATAATGTTCCTGTGCATACATGTGGTGAATAGCGACACCTAGTGTCTGAAACTTGAATCACTGCCTTTGGCCCCCTACTCTGAATATTTCTGTGGTTGACACAGGAAACAGCGCATCCTGCGGTCACATGGGGCATATGTTGAAAGTACCAGAATATTTTCAATTAAAGGATGTGGAAATGGTTAAATTACATTAAAAATAAAAATAAAAAAAAGAAGAAAAATCTACTGATCAAATGATATTAAGCACAACATAAATAATTCTATGAATATTTATAAAAGTTCAATTAATTTAGTTAATAATTGGTCAATGAAAAATGAATGAAAAATTATATTATAAGGAAATACATATAATGTTATATAAAGTGTTTTTATCTATTCTATGTACTGCTATGTTATCTCATTAATTTGCTTCAATCTTTATTGAATCTCTAACAATATGAATTGCTGTATCATAATTTTACTTTATTCATATTTTGTTTTATTTATTAATTTTGAATTATTATGCAATTGAGAAAGCCCATAGTGCTTCTTGTTTTTAAATTCAGAAGTAAAAACAGTAAATTCACCACATTGGCTGTTACATATTGTTCAGAAATCCATTCTTTTGTTTATTATATTAATAATTACATAGCTGCAATGGTAAACATATGGAGTATGGGAATGAACCTAAGAATTTTCAAAGTCTCTAATTTCACTTTATAATAAAGATTATTTTTGCTACTATTTTAACAAATATATAACCTGAAAATAATTACACTTTTATAAATATTGAAGTATAGTTAATTCTGTTGTCAATCGATTTAAGAAGATATTCAATTCTATTCAAATACATGCATGTTATCATTTAATCCTCACACTTCTTTTCCATCTTTTTTTTTTTTTTAAAAAATAGCTTACACCCATCATAATTTTATTTATATTATAAAATGGAAGATGGCACTAATGTATATAATAATTGATTAACAGTTAAAACAGATCATTGTTATTTGATGACGGCATAAAATCACATACAAAAAAGGCATTTTATATATTATTAATGTATCTTTTTTATAATAGCTATTTTATATGATATTATTATTATTGTTTTATAATTTGCCAATTTTATTGAAGAAAAAGTTCATACTGAACTTCCGTAACTTATTTTCTTCTTAAAAAAATTTGATCTTCTTTATTAAATAATGTATTTTTTGTTTTTTAAAATACTCAATGTGCTGATACATAAGTAGAATAGTTATAAATAAAATATTAAACTACATTTTCAAATTGCTATAAGTTTAAATTTTATTGAAAGCTTTTAGCATGAAGTGAACAAAATGGAATCTGAACATAAAACATATTTTAACAGCAATGCCAATATGGGCCTAGTAAGATCTAACAACTAAAGGTTAAGATAACATGTAAAATGTTGCTAAATTCATTAGATAGTATAATTACTTATTAAGACACTATGTGATTCATAACACATTTATGGCATTTTCATGGATAACAGTAATTTTTGATAATTCTCTTATGAGAAACCATCATGTATATAGTTTAACTTCATTAAACTTGTCAAAAATCTGAAAAAAACTTGATCTCGTCTGTATTTATTATTTATTTATTTTTCTTTGTTATTTGAATTTAGTCAATAATCGTTTTCATAAAAGTGCACGATGACAATAAAATAAAATAGTTTTATAGAAATGAAAATGCCCACATATATATAAACAATCATATATATCTTCTCTTAGTCAATCGAATTATAAATCAATCTTTAATAGATAATTAGTTTCTATAAAATTTACTATCAAATCGATTTTCGTTCATATATGAACTTTGTCAAGATGATTTTTATAATTGTTTTGATATAGTCATATAATTTAATGAAAACGACTATAGTTAGATAGATAGACAGACAGACAGGTAAAAAAGTAGACATATAGACAGATAGGCAGACAGACAGTAAATAGACAGGTAGATAGATAGACAGATGGATAGATGAATAGAAGGATAGATGGATGGATGGATATATAGATAGACAGACAGATATATAGACAGATGGATGGATGGATGGATATAGATAGGCAGATAGACAGAGAGACAGATAGATACATAGGCAGATAGACAGACAGCTAGATAGATAGATAGATAGATAGATAGATAGATAGATAGATAGATAGATAGATAGATAGATAGATAGATAGATAGATAGATAGATAGATAGATAGATAGATAGATAGATAGATAGATAGATAGATAGATAGATAGATAGATAGATAGATAGATAGATAGATAGATAGATAGATAGATAGATAGATAGATAGATAGATAGATAGATAGATAGATAGATAGATAGATAGATAGATAGATAGATAGATAGATAGATAGATAGATAGATAGATAGATAGATAGATAGATAGATAGATAGATAGATAGATAGATAGATAGATAGATAGATAGATAGATAGATAGATAGATAGATAGATAGATAGATAGATAGATAGATAGATAGATAGATAGATAGATAGATAGATAGATAGATAGATAGATAGATAGATAGATAGATAGATAGATAGATAGATAGATAGATAGATAGATAGATAGATAGATAGATAGATAGATAGATAGATAGATAGATAGATAGATAGATAGATAGATAGATAGATAGATAGATAGATAGATAGATAGATAGATAGATAGATAGATAGATAGATAGATAGATAGATAGATAGATAGATAGATAGATAGATAGATAGATAGATAGATAGATAGATAGATAGATAGATAGATAGATAGATAGATAGATAGATAGATAGATAGATAGATAGATAGATAGATAGATAGATAGATAGATAGATAGATAGATAGATAGATAGATAGATAGATAGATAGATAGATAGATAGATAGATAGATAGATAGATAGATAGATAGATAGATAGATAGATAGATAGATAGATAGATAGATAGATAGATAGATAGATAGATAGATAGATAGATAGATAGATAGATAGATAGATAGATAGATAGATAGATAGATAGATAGATAGATAGATAGATAGATAGATAGATAGATAGATAGATAGATAGATAGATAGATAGATAGATAGATAGATAGATAGATAGATAGATAGATAGATAGATAGATAGATAGATAGATAGATAGATAGATAGATAGATAGATAGATAGATAGATAGATAGATAGATAGATAGATAGATAGATAGATAGATAGATAGATAGATAGATAGATAGATAGATAGATAGATAGATAGATAGATAGATAGATAGATAGATAGATAGATAGATAAATAGATAGATAGATAGATAGATAAGTAAACAGGAGAATATAGAAATATTTTACAGTTCTTTTAATAAACTTATGTCATTATTTTTCAAGCATCTATATAAATTATTATTGTTATGTTTTCTTTCACATTTCTTAATATGTGCTTCGAATAATCTATTGAATCTTATATATTATAAGTAGAAATTCATGTGCAAAAACTTACAAATATTTATACTTTTATTAGGCCTATTTAGGTCAAATATACATTAATATCAGTTTTAGATAAAAGGTGATTAATATATATTAAGGCTTTAACTTTAAGACTATGCACCTAAAGTGCGACAGTAGCGACCTCTACAAATTCGCATATGTTAGTTTGTATAGAAATTGTGGACTTAATCAGTGAAGTAGTTAATAGCTTCATGCTTAGATTCACCTATATATTTAGAAATTAGGTCGAAGATAAGAGTGGCTGCTCTTGTCTTTTAAATCGTTAATCTTGTGTGTAGATTTGTAGAGGTCCTTACTGTCGCATTTTTGGTGCATAGTCTTAAGGCTACAACCTTAATATATATTACTTACATAATGAGTATGCGCTTTACAAATTATAAAAGGTGATTGAAATTAAATATAATCGATATACAGTGCAAATATATAGTATAAAGATTCTACAAAATGCTATTGTTTTTATTTACTGAAAAAAAAATTACGATTTTAAAAAGAAATGAATAACATTTTCTACAATTTTTGTAATTTATTATTATTTATAAAAAGAAAAAGTATAATAAAAAATTATGGAGAATATAGATATTCAGTATGGTTATTAATCAGTAATGTTAACAACACATTCTATTATAAATTTAACTTATGAAATATCTCTCACTTTTTAACAATATCAATTCACTCAGAAAAACTTATATTAATAAAATATTTTAATAATAATAATACATCTAATAGTGAATAATATAATATTATTAAAACAGAGTACATAATTGTACATTATATAAAATTATAATTCATAACATTCATAAAAATATCATTATACATATTTATTTAATATCTGGTAAAATGAAAATACACACAGACTAAGTAAAAGAATGAATATGAAACAAAACTTGATTTACAAAATAAAAATCTTAAATTTATAAAAATAGTAGAATATAATCTTAGAAAGCACTGCAGAAAGATGTTTACAAAAGCAGAATATTTTAAAATGTCTCCCTTGGCTGCAAACACCTCAAGAGTTAAACCATTAAACATCACATGATCACTATCTCTTATACTAGCACATAATTGTTATTAAACAAGGCAAAACTCTCCATACAGTAGGCACTAGATAGGGATTTTATGCACAAACCTTTTGGCATCCATTGATTACTCTGGTTGGCACAGGGTGGCACCCCAAGAGTTGTTGTGAACATAGAGCAGCATAAGGAAAATTAACTCCCTGCTGAGGTTGTTTTTGGCAGTTCATACTTTTACAAAATAGCCCAAACTATTGCTGTATTGATGACTGAAGATTTGAGATTTAAATACTCAATTAAATCATTACACATATTCGTTAACAAAATTAAAAGCATGCTGATAGATGCTAATAATAAAATTGCATCACTCGATGTAAAAGAGATAATGGCTCACTGACTAGAATGGAATCAATTGTGTTAATTAATGAATTGCTAAGTAGCAGCAACTATGATAATCACAAAAGGACCTCTAAGACCTCACAATGGCAGAAAATAGAAAATATTAAACAATCAATGGTTGGCCGATGGGTCTCTCCATCAGTGCTGTCATCACTAGTCTATTCCTAGAAAAAATTGACAGATATATTATACTTAATTACAGATATTTAAACTCAAGTTTAATATATGTGAGATATGTAGATGACACATTTATATGTGTTACAGACCCACAGATTGATGAAATGCAACAGAAATTGGAGCGAACATTGACAATGTCATGGACCTTGAAGAAAGAAATCAATAATAGAGGAATAAAGTTTTTGGATTTATACATAGAAAGATAGGGCCACATGCTAGGCTATAGAATGATGATTAAGCCTCTAAATATAAGAGATGACCCACAGTAGATCAATAACCCCAATATCACATAAATATGTGGGCTTGAAGTGATTTTTGTACATAGAAATCATATAATATGCAAGTTTGAATACGGTAAAAAGAACATAACAGTACACAAATGACCTTCAAAATTTGGGATATAATCACTATAAAATTATAAACACCATAATGAGATTCTACAACAAAAATAAGAAATTCTCACCCCAACCAACAAATGGAACTTAAAAATGGGATAAGCCAGCCTTATATTTCAAAGATTGCACATAAATTTTAAAATATATGTAAAAATTAATCTAATATAAGCTTTCTAACTCTTCTTCCCATTGCTGATTAAGCAATAATTCTAAAGACACTATACCAAATGAATCAGTACATCAAGTGATCTATAAAATTAATTGCAGCCAATCAGTTTGTGATGGTGCATATTATGGAGAGTTGAAGCCAATTTGTCAATAAGACTTATCCAACACTAATATTTATACAATAAAGCCTTCAGAGACAAAGAACACCCTTCAGTATTTACAAATCATGAGCAGAAAACAGGTCATAGATTCAAGCTAACAAAATCAGAAATAGTGTACATAGAGTGAGAGGATAGAAAGCAAAAGAGTGTGCAATAGTTGATGACCATGTTTCTATTGCCAAAAAAGAAACAAGTGTATCCATTTCAAGGAAATGAACTATTTGACTATTCAAATTTAAATCTTAAATTAAAATTGAATATGTGAACAGTTAATTAAACATTGATATAAGGAATCATTTAATCACACCACTATATGCCATGAATATGATATAGTAAAAATATATTGAAAGCATGACAGGCAGTAATAAAGCCAAATATTTTTTAAAAAAAAACTTTAACTTCTCTATGTGTATTTTTATTTTACCAGATATTACAATGGCTCAGAAAAGAAGAAAATTAGCAACAATTTAATATTTATTTAATCTAAATAACTATTCCTGTAATATCTTAAACTAGGACCTCCAGAAAATCCATGGTTTTTAGGCAACTTTTGATGGGAGAATTTATCAATATCTTCCAAGAAAAAATGACTTACTATATTCATTCATTGGGCATGCTTTTATGAATATTGTAATAAATATAATCGTTATATATAATCCTATATGTGAATGTGATGGCCAGCTTTTTTCTATAAATCCAAAACATTAAATTACAATTATAACTACTTTCCTCTTAGAAAATTAAATCCTTTCTATATAAAATAGACTTTTATGTAAGACTTTGTAGAATAATTTTATACTGTATATAGTATTTTAGTTTTTCTGCCTTTAGACAGTTTCACTTAGGCAACATAATACTATGACCAATATTTAACATTTGACTTTAATATCTAATAATATAATATTTTTAAAATATAAAACCAGCAATTCATCAATCAATATACGTAATTTAAATCAGAATTATTCGTTTCACTATTAAACTTATATATCTAATTTCTAAAATAAATACATTTCACTGAAGATGTTGTGATAAATGGAGTTAAAATGAGAGCTTTACTAATACAAAATATTGGAAATAAATATAATAGTATTTCAGTTAATATTTTTTCTCACTATGAAGAATATTGTTTATAATTAATTGGCTGTTCAAAGATAAAAATTATAATCTCTTATTATAGGAGTGAAAGTTATTAAAACTATCAATATGGGAAAGGAATCCAGGTAACGGACGCCTCTTAACACTGCAGATATATTTGTCATTAAGTAAGACTTAAGGTATATATTTGGGCTAAGGATAATATCTAACCTAATAAACGATTAGTAAATGTTACTAACATATTTCCATAAAGTGGTTTGTACCAAAGTAGTAAAACAGAAAAGTTTAAATCTGCCAAATAAACTATATGTAATTTTTTTGTTTTACTATTTAGGTACAAACCACTTTATGGAAATATGTTAGTAACACTTACTAATCGTTTATTAGATTAGATATTATCATTAGCCCAAATATATACCTTAAGTCTCACTTAATGACAAATATATCTGCAGTATTAAGAGGCATCAGTTACATGGATTCATTTCCCATGTTGATAGTATATATATATACTGAGCAAATAATGAAGATATGTGTAAGAGATTCTGATCTGGCAACTAATGAGTGCTGGTTCAGCACAAAATATGCATTTTGGGAATTATTTATCTTTTTCACATGTCTATGATCATATATTTCAGTAATGTGTTATGGAATAGAAGTATTAACTACATTTAAATACATGTTATATAAAGTTAAGTTTAAATATTTCTAAAAATAATGTGTATATAAAGTTAAATTGTAACATCTGTTATATGGATTACTTGAAAAAGTATGTTTTTAATGTAACTGCAGTGTGAGAGGTTGGTCCGACGTCTGGGCTGATGAATAGTTTTTTTTTGTCTCATGTGTCATAGCATCAGCCGGGAAACGAACCCGCTATCCCGGGACAACTGCTTAGTAAAGCAGCTGTCGCTGACCTCTCGACTACCAATGCTTGAATAGTTGTAATAGGATTAAACTAAAGGTAGAAGATACACTGATATTTGTCAAGCGTTGGTGGCCTAGTGGTTAGCACAGCTGCCTTCCAAGTAGTTGGCCCGGGTTCGCTTTCCAGTCAACGATTTGACATATATATAAAAGATACACTGATAAAACAAAAGCAAAAACTCTAAATTTTGATTATTAGATTTGATTTAAGATTATGCATTATCCTATAATTAAGTTACGTTTAATAAAAAAAGGATTAACATTTTCAATACTTTTATCAAGTTAAATTAGTTGCTTAAACTTTGTTTATTTATATTTTTAAAGATTTTTTATGATTAAAATTATTTAATTTAACAAAAAATGTTAAATGTTCATTGATGGCACTTATAAACATTTATAAATTATAATAATCATTAATTTGCATATAATAGTAAATTCGGTAATGATCTTTTAGAATTAAAATAAATTGTAATAATTTTTGTAATAAATAATTAAAAAAATCAAAAGTAATTATATAAATAATACTGTGAATAACTAAATCTTTAAAAATCGAACTTACCATTATAAGATAAACACATATCCGATGTGTACGAAGTATCATGTTCTAAAAAATAATAAAATTTATTTCATTGAGATACAGTATAAGTTTTTGTTTATATATATATGCAAAATAAATTAATTATTTAATATATTTATCTTTTTAAAATACGTTTTTAATAGAGTAAAGAAAATATGCATGCATTTTTTTCTTTTTCAAAGGTTTCAGGTCAAAATGATTCTTCACACATTTATAAAAATTAATCTAGTATATCTGTTTGTTTATCTATCTATCCATCTATCTATTTATATCCTCAATTATCCTATCATTCATCTCTTTTCTAGTGTGACTATATATAATGTATGGAAATCACTAATCAACTTTGCTCTTGAGGAAAAAATGGAGAAATCCGAGGAACTTCATACATAACTATATGAAATTTCTACTGGGTGTGGTCATTGGCAGGATGGCTCAGTAGGTTAGAATGTTCGATACTCAAGAATGCAATGGTTCAGGCTCCATTTCCATGCTCGTATTATCGCTGGTCAGATCAGCAACACCTGAAGAAGAGGGGAGAATAATGCTTCTTGAAACATAGTGGAGATACTAACTTGTGTGCTATTACTAACAGTTGAATGTATTTGGAATATTTAAATAAAGTTAATTATTTCTAAAGACATTCAATACTCATATAAGATGATGGAAATAGTCCAATATATAAATACAATCTATTTGTCTAGGTATTACTTCAGCGTAAAAAATTTTTTATGGTCATTTATTTTGATAGCATTAAAATTTCAGCCATATTTCATCAATCATTTTCTTGGTAATATTAGTAGGCAATTAATTAATGGTGAGAAAAAACTTTATATAATGGTTAACTCTATCAGCACTCTTTGCTACTAGGCTAAATTTATTACAGTGATCATAGCATATAATGTATAATGATACAATTTTGGCATAATAGTAAGTGAATATATATATTCACAAAAATTGAAATATTCTTTCGTCTATAAGCTAACACACATCCTCCTATATATACTAATAAAAACATCCAATTACTTCTCTACACCAGAGGGAGCAGTTGTTGAGAGATTCTTGACTCCGTTTAAGGAGAAGCTACAGTACATCACATCACATCCTTTCATGAGTGGATAAAAGTATTATTTTTTTATCCAAAATATTTGTTTTCTTTTGTTTAAAACCTCAAGATTTTGTACCTTAAGCACTGTTCTTCCTTTCATGTGAAGGACGAATTTTGTTGACTCAATTATCCAGAGAATTGCAAAAGATTCAAATTCTAATACAGAGAATCTGAATAGAAACATGGAAGCAATTTGTAAATCTAAGAATGCTAAAAAATTCCAAGGAAAGAAAGAATTATCTACAAAACAAATGATTTCCATGAATGAAAGTTTTGATAGATACATGGATAGATCCATGGATCAACCTTTTAACTATCTAGTTCCCCCAAGCTAGCAGTGATCCTCCAAAAATTTTGGACCTCAGAGAGATCACGAGGGATGGAGAAATCTGTATAAGTAAGAATTCTAGCGTGAATAATGTGTTAATAACACAAAGGGCTCAAATTAACATTGAAAATTCAAACAAAAACATTAAAACTTACAGTAAAAATAAAGTTATGTGTGAAAATTCACCAGCAATGGACAAATTGTTGTCTGAGGGATCCAATCCAAGCTGTTTTGTGCATAAGGAAGAGGGACTGAAGGGAAGTATGTTTTCAGTTTTATGTTCTTACAGTAAAAATAATTCTAATAACTTTTTAGCAAGGGATAATCCTACTAATTTTTAACAAAGATATAGATAATTTTAATGCTATTTCTATTTATAACTCTAGTTGTTCCATTATCTTTGTCCCACAGAGTTTTGTTCAAAATAAAGAAGCTGATAAGATATCATATGCTGAAATTTTGCAAAAGTCTAATAACAAAAATACTTCCACTTCTTGTTATGATTCACAAAATATACCTGATTTTTTTGACTTTCTTGAGGATAACTATATGGGGCCTGATAATAATGGGATGTCTAATATGGACATACCTTTTACTAAGCTGAATCAAGTGGAATTAAAAAAATATTATAGATAGTTTTAATTCTACTATTCCACCCATATTGCATCAATCATTTCAAAATTATGTGAATGATAAAACCCTAATTTTTGCTGTCATCAATCAAAATAAGGACTTATTTACATTTCCAATCGATCAATTTTGTAGACAAATTACGGAAAAAAGTTTATGGATTCATGTGTATAAGATATGAAATCATACAAACAACTGTTTTGTAATTGCGGAATTTCATGATCCTACCCATAAGCAAATTTTCCAAGGGGCGATTTGTCGATAACAAAATTTTATGTACAATTGACATGAATAGGCTGGTGGTGTGGTCCAGCCATATTCAAAATTGTTACATTAGTTTTAATCAATCAGATCTTGAGAAGATCCTTAAACTTATGGAATAATATCAAATTTGAAATATATCTTCAAGAAGAGGGTGAACATTCCTGTACTCACAAATTCCGCTTTATTTTCAATCACCCTCAATAAAGAGGTCTCTCCTACAGACATTCCCACTGTTCACTGTGTGGAGTCAGGGCCCCTAATAATATATTTTGGGGTATTCGCCAGTGTTTCTGCTGTAGGTTGAGGTCTCACCTTGTCAGGGATTGTCTCTCAAGGATGTGCCCGAATTGTAAGCTTAGGAAGACTAGTATACATAATTGTACAACTGTGTCTGGACAAAAGGAGCAAGCTGTTATATCAAATCAAGAGAGAAGGATACTGTCATTACCAATTAATCCTGGGTTATCACAGCCTTCAGAATAAAATAGCCATTCCATTCTACAGAAATTTGAAAAAACTCTTTTGTAGTCTACCAATTCTCGCACAGAGTCTGATTCTGACATGATTTTAACAGAGCCTGCAGTCATGTCTGCTGCAAAATACAAAAGGAAAGCTGGCAAACATAGAACAGATGCCAAAAGTTTCATTTACAGCTTGGGAAGTCAGGAGGCTGGGAAATCGAGTAAGAGTTCATCAGATCCTGATTCACTGGACAGGAATATAAAAGGAAAGAAGCATAAGGCCAATGATAATAAAGAAGAGGCTTCTCTGCTCATGCACTTGTCTGTTTCTGACAATATTGAGATGTCCGATCAAGCATTTGAGTTAATGGACAAGGAGGTCACCAGCCAGACACTGATTCTTGTCAAGGTTTCTGAAGTGAGTAATGCACAAAAACGGGCACCTTCGTGATGGGATCTTAGAACATAAGGAGAGTAAAAGTGACAATTCAGAATTGGTGGAGGACATAGAAAGTGAAAGCAACAATTCTGAATTGGTGGAGGATGATCAAGAATCCTCAGGGCTTAAGGAGGTGGATAAACCAAGGTACAGAATATATTTTAACTGAGCTCAATAGCTAATGTTGAATGATGAGTACAAAGGTAGATAGGGACAGAACAAGTCTGATGTATAGCTGAGGCTTGTCACTGAGGATTTTGAAATGTGAGTCTCAGCATGCATATTTAAGAATCTTGATTGGGGATAAGGTATTTGTTGAGGGTGCTCTTCAGCATGAGATTTTTCGGGAGGACTGTTTTGTCTACTGCATCACAAAGAGGGGCCTTGTCATTGTGCATTTCACTGTGGCCTGCCACTGATGACAGATGGACTGTGTTGTTAGGGGGAAGTGGAAGAGTGTCTGGGGAAATCCTTGATAGTTTTGACTGTTGGGATCCAGATTTGTGCCAATACTAACTTGATTTTCATTGTCCAAGTGTGACCCTCATCCTTGTTGCTGCTTGTCTGATTCCATTGGATTTTGTATTATGATTTCTTTTCATGGGTCTGATCATTTTGGGACCTGTATGCAAGTTTGGCCTGTTGGTGGCCTTTTATGTTATGCTTACCTTATTTAATGTTGATTGCTGTGTTTCTTATATATATATTGAAGCCTTCCTGTATTTAAGCTATATTGAAAAATGTTTGAATTAATCTCTTTTCCATGTTCTGTTGCTCAATGATATGATCTACGTATTTATTTGTTTTACTGTGTTGACTTTCGGATCGTTGTAATGAATTATTACATTGAAATTGTACATTATGTTAATTATGTTCCTTTAGACTTTGTATCATTCTAAACTGTATATTCTTGTATACTTAATCAGGCATTCCCTGTAACCATTGGGATAGGACATCCATGTTCCCAAACAAATTTTATAATTGATTGTTTACTTATGTATTGTGCTTTGATTGTAAATAAAGTTTATTTATTTGGGGGGGGGGGGAAAGCTGCTTTAATATTTCAACAAGCAGACTGGTTTTCATCAGTATATATTTATATTTCCTTGAGTTAGTTCATGTATATATATTTAGACAAAAAAATAGTGTGTAAGTAAAAAAAAAAAATATAAGTGAACTTCCACATCTCCTTCCTTCCCTATCAAGATTCCCAGACATGGTGAATAGCTGATAATAGATCACGCTTCGTTGATTCGCAAATGCATATAGGATAATAAATAAATCTAATAAAATAAAAACATATGTATTATAATTCAATATATATATGATTACACTTAGAAGTTTACTCTTAATTAAAAAAATTCCTATGACTCCTTTTAACGATATAAGAGGAAATGAGCAGGGAAAAATTTATAATATTCATTTCACCTGTTTTTGTTATTGTAACTATTATTATTATTATGTAACTATTCATATGATAAACAATGTGGATAGGCCACTCACCAATGTACATCATCCAGAATTTTGAGTTTATTGAAAGACCAAAATATATCATGATATTTATTTCCAGTTAGACTTTTAGCAAATAAATCGTCAGTTAATTTTTTTTGAAGACAAGATGACTGAATGTTTTTATTAGATACTTAAAATCTTAACAGACAGAATTTATATTACTAAGGTGCCTGTAAAATCATCTTTTAAGGTAGCAGTTGGCAGAAATATTTAGAGGATAATTAAAAAAACATTGATTGCATATCCAAAGTGTCATTCCATGATCATCTTTTATTTAGCTACTTACAAATGCTGGTCACATTCAAATAAATAATTGGAAAAAGAAGTATCTAATATTACATGGAATGTTCCTAAAATGTCTGAAATTGGAAGAAAAATTGATGAAAAAATTTATTTGGATAATGGAATGTATTTTACTATAAAGGCATAAATATTGAAAATACAAATGAAGTGTGATTCATTTTAAATAAGTATCATAGAAAGATGGTACATGAAATAAAATAGAAACATTAGTTATTCAATTTAATGCAAGATATGCATGTTTATGCATTAATAAGTTCTCATTGTGATAAAAAAGTAAAGAATTTTTATATAAATGTACAAAATAATTTTGATGACACCAAATAGCATTTTAAAATTATCATGAGAGACTTTAATGCTAGAATTTGGAAAAACAAAAGAGAAAAGTGCTATGAGTAATTTTGTTTATGATGATAGACATAAGAGAGGACAAGGTCTGTAAAGTTTGCAGGAAAAAAAACTACATATTATGAAGTGTTTCTTCAAAAAAAAATCTAAAGAGAAATACACATGGAAGTATCCAAATTAAAGTATAGCAGAAATGGATATCTTGGCTGCTAGAAATTATACATTTTATTCTTATATTGTTCTTAATAAAATCATCAATGAAGTGTTTATCAATTAGTGAACAATAAGATACTTGTGATTGCAAAATTAAGAAGACAAAAATGATTAAGAAAGACAGTATTAACAATTGATATTCCTAAGTTTCAAAAGCAGCCTAGTAAATTTAAATTCAAACTTGCTAATATTTTAAATCATTAACAGACTCTGAACATGATTTATATTTGACAAATATGAATATTCAATAATGATCTATTAAAAAAGAATTGAGTATATTCTATTGTATAAAATTGTATGAAATAAGTTAATAATATTATATAAAAATAAAATGTGGATTAGCAAGAAAAGCTACCGAAAAGAATAAAAGTTTTATAATCATATAAAGTTGTAAATATTAATTTTATTAAGCACGATGTCAGCACGTAATACTTATATAAAGCTAAAACTTTAGTACATGCACCTTGAGTGCTTAAATTTTAGTAAGAGAGACCTCTACAAATCATAACACGAGATTCGACTTTATAACTCTTATCTTTATAAAGTCGAATCTCGTGTTACGATTTGTAGAGGTCTCTCTTACTAAAATTTAAGCACTCAAGGCGCATGTACTAAAGTTTTAGCTTTATATAAGTATAATCATATAAGAAGATTTTGGTTTGGTATTGGAAAAATCTTTATTTCAGATATTCAAATGACAGAGATCTAATAGATGATTAGAAAAATGTAGAAGAAATACTGATATTTAAAAAAATAATAAAGAATAGAAATAACAGATATGTCAACCTTCTATCAGTTCAATACAAAATCTTTACCAAATAATTACAACTCATCTTTACCTACCTTTACACTCCAGCCAATCAAAAGAATAAGCTGGATTTAAAAGTGTTTTTCACATGGTACATCATAACCAACAATTGAAACAAGTTATAAAAATAACCAATTAATATGAGTAGCCATTTGTCTTTGGATTTATAGATTATGGAAAGGCATTTGATATTGACATTAATTGGTGAGTGTATAACAGAGTAATTCCATATTTCCAAAATTTTTTACAGCAGTTTTAAAATTGTAATACAGGTATTAATCTATATTTTTTAAAACATATGTTTTGCAAATGATATGTTTGTTTTTGCAAATATTGTTTCCGAGTTTCAATAAATGTTGCAATATCTATTAAAATGATATTCTATGTATCTATTCTATACGCATGCGCACATCAAGTTTATTTATAAAAAATATTAATCAAAATGCATGCATAATTTAAATTCATATCAATGAGTGTGCTACAAAAAATCTATTTTACTTAAAGATTTTAAATCTTAATCTCAGAAGTAAATCTCAAGAATTATAAAATAAAAAGATTTAATTTAAAAATTTTGGTTGTGTAATTTAAACACACCCTTTGTCTTTTGTTTAAGCAAAGACAATTATAGTAAAATTATAATCTATTGATAATTATACGAGACATTATATTCTTTTAAAATCAATTTTTGTTAAATATATAATTTTAAGGTGAGTCTATTATGATTTTATCAATGTAATCAATGTTGAAATATTGATCTATATTTTTATTAACAATTGATTAATTATATTTTTAACCATCAACACATCATAGGATTACCATTTCATATGCTTACACATCCTGTTCAGAGCAGTAGAAAATTCACCATACAGTAGTGCCACCAAGTGCAAACCTTCATAATCAATGAATGCAGAAAGGTGGGTGCATAAAATCCCTATCTAATGTCTACTCATTCAATATTTCTGGACTAGTTTCTAGCTTATGGATTTGAGAGCACTGGGCCTAGATCTCGGGATCTAATGCAGCCCTCCAGAAGCCATCTTTTATCTATTGGGTTAACTATAAAACTAGGAGTATTAGATCCTAAGATGTAGATGCAATGCTCTCAAACCCAAGGCTCCTCACTGATGAAAGCCACAAGCTGGAAAGAGTTTGGGGATATTGGATGAATAGGCACTAGATAAGGATTTTATACACAAATCTTCCTGAAACCATTGATTATGAAGACTTACCCTCGGTGACATTACTGTATGGATAGTTTGCTACTGCTAATTATATGTTTTATTATAAACTAGAATTTAATTCATTGTTTCATTGGAATATTACTATGTGTAAGAAAATTCTCAAGTTAATTATAAATAGTGAGTGTAAATAAGCTCATGACACACATTTCATTGTTCTTATTAGAAAAACATACTGTTCATAAATTTTCCTCATGCAGGGTTAACTTTATCATTGTTCCAGCCCAGAAGACAGATTACAAACAACTAATGGTTAGGTTCAATTGAACCAATCCTTTAGTCAAATTATCAATATAAATTTTCTTCAAAATCATTATTAGGTGCCATAAATTGACATCTTTGAAATATATACAATTGCATCATCTTCAAAATTATTACAGACTTGAAAATTGACATTGTTATCAATACGGACTACTCATTTGCTGCTTCTGCCACAATTTTCTAAATAAATCACTGATTGAAGACGTCACCTGGATTAATTAATAAAATAAATTGCTAAATTTAAATTCTAGTTCTAAAATATTAAAACAAACATTTCCTGATATAGACTATATAATTGTTATTGATTTTCTTTTATATAAACATTATCAGCTCATTAATAAGTATTTAATTTAAAGTTTTTGATAAGTGTGTTTTATTCATGTATAACTTTTATTAATTGTCAAGCGTTGGTGGCCTAGCGGTTATCATAGCTGCCTTCCAAACAGCTGGTCCGAGTTCGCTTCCCGGTCAACGCATTTGACATATAAAAAAAACTTGTATTAATTGAAAAATTAAGTGGGTTTATTTTATAAGTTGAAATGAAAAAAAAACGCTAGTAAATTATTGATTTATGTTTCTTTATTCTATTAAACATTTTAAAATAAAGTTAACTTTAATTTTAATGTCATTTTTCATCAGAAGAAAATAGTAAAGTAGAAATACAAATAAATACTGAAAAGTCTAAAATAAAGTTCAATGAATTTTCTCAGTAAAAGATAATGAATACGTCAAGCGTTATTAGCCGAGAGGTCATCGCAGCAGCCGTACAAGCAAGTAGTTGGTTGCTGGACGGTTGTGGGTTCGCCTCTCGGCCGATGCTAAGACATATGAGAAAGAAAAAAAAAGATAATGAAATTCAAAGACGTTTACAACTACAATTACCTTGATTGGATTGCTATTACAAACGAAAACTTAATACATAACTTTATTCACAGAAATAATTTTGGATGAAATGCTTTGGGTTGAAATAATTGATGTAAAAGAAAATCGGTCTATATATTTGAAAAGGAAAGCGTTTAATAGATATGTTTGACTCGGTTTTACTTATGGATCTAAGACTTGGATACTTAGCAGAAGAGCAATAAAAAGATTTCAGAATTTTGAGTGAAATGTGGAAATATTTCTTATTAACATCACTGAAAGAATTAAATGACTAAATTGGGGCTGGGCCAGACATACTATTCGAAGTGACTATAGTAATGACAACTATCTCAAGAGATTATATAATACCACTAAACATCACATGATAAACAAACTCTTTGCTTACATATGCTGTTTACACAGAAACTAAAATCTCCATACCACTTAGTGCAAACCAGAGTAATCAATGGATGCAGGAAGACTATCACATAAAATCCATATCTAGTGTCTACTCATCCAAGACTGCTTACTGATGAAAACCACAAGCTAGAACCTAGTCTGGGGATATTAGATGAATAAGCAATAGATAGGGATTTTATGCACAAATATTCCTGCATTCATTGATTACACTGACTTGTACTGAATGGTGCTACTATATGGAGAGTTTTGTCTCTATGTAGACTATATAATACCTATATAATATTCTATGTGAGATGCATATATGAAATTGATGTGGAGAAGAAATAATATGAGTGAAAAACTGGTTATAATCATTATCCTGAAATAAATTAATAAATTAATAAAAATAAAAAATGCTTCTGTATTTAATATAAAAATAAAAGTGTGCTTTAAAACAATATTTGCTTTGTGCATGAAATTTTTTTGCTGTTGTTTCATTTCTTTTTAATTTACTAAATAACTAAATTAATTGTTTGTTTTTTGAGAGGAAAAAATAAAAAAAACTAAAGTCACTATATTATTCATTAGGTCGATAATCTCTAGTCTAAAGAATGGCTGATCAAATTTATTATTATACTAAAGTCACTATAGTACTGAATACACAAAACTACTATTTATAATATAAACATGTTCTAGAAGCATTTTCGTTTGTTTCAGCTTAAATTAGCAGTATTTATCTCTCTACTCCAACTTTATGAAATTAGAAATTTAACCTCTTTCAAATCAAATACTGTAATTAAATTGAGACTAAATTTATAAAATATATATTCCATATATATATAGATTTAATTAGAATAATGTGTTATCAATATATAACTTTTTAAATATAAATTTATTATTAAAATTAATTTTCAACATAATTAAAGATAAAAAAAATGTAAAACTTATAAATTTAGTTTTTTAAAAACCAAAGACTACTTTTTATAATAGCTAGAATAAAATAACTTTTTTATTATTTCCTTCCAATGTAACTTAATATACTTTTGAAAACATCATATAATGATAAAAATAAATATATATTACAAAATATTTTTTAGATTATTGAAAACAATTTGAAAATAAAACAAAATATTTTTACAATAATTTTTGCTTTACAGATAAAATTTGATCACGTTCTACCATTTTGTGCAAATAGAAATCTACAATTTAACTTTTTAATTGTAGAACTTTATATTTTTCTGATAACTCCTACAGCCTAACAATAAAACTGAAAAACAAAATATGTAATCTATATTGATCACATTGCAATATAAGTACCAGAATATATATCTGTTCAAATATCATGTGAGTTTAATTATGATAAGTGAATATAACCAGATTTGCTATTTCAATGTAATATGGTATTAGCTACAAAGTAATACAAATTTCAGAAAAAAATTTAATACTATAAATATGGGAAAATACTGTGCAGGAAGCTGTTTTGTTATATAAATATATTAAAGCCTGAGTTCAAGTCCATTATAATTACATTAAGTTTACTGTAGACAATATACATATATTTAAACAAACATTTTTAAAGTATTTTTTTCTAATTTAAAATTTTAATCTTTGTTAAGCTAAACTAGCTCCACTGTTTTTACAAATTTTGTAAAATGTATTATTTACTTTTTTTTAAAATTTAACCAATCATAACAAAAAACTATTAAGTTATTACTTATATTTTATTCTAAAGTATTACTTTTAATAATCCCTTAAAACATTTTCAATACTATGTAATTTATTATTACTTCTAATAATTTATTATAAAATATTATTTTTAAAAAGTTACTTTTAATTTTTTCAGTGTGTTACTTTATCCTTAAAAAACTGTAAACTGCCTTGTATAAGATGTCATGTTTGACCATAAAGTAGATAAAACATCTATTTCAATTAATCTATCCAACATTGCATTCCTTTTTTTTCTCATATGCCATAGCATCTGCCAGGACGCGAACCCACAACCGTCTGCAACCAATTACTTGCTTGCACGGCTGCTACGATGACCTCTCGGCTAACAACGCTTGACAACATTGCATTTCTTTGAAGTATGTTTAGTATAATATTTAGAACAGAAAATGAAATAGGCCTCTATTACAAAACCAAGTTTAAGTTAATTGTAAAATACATTTTAAAAAGTCTATAAGTGATTATTCACACCTCATATCCAATCCAACAAAAATATAATTTTATAATACAATAAGCCTGTGCTTCAGTTATTACATTGTAGAGATGTCTGCCCATCCCTTGTAGATGTATTAAATGGATTAGGTCTTGTACATGAGGGGTCAGATTGACCTTAGGTCAACATGAGTGTGACAAGAATCTCAGCCTCAGGATGGCCTTAAAGCATTCCATCATCAGATTTTCAATTGGATGGACAGTTCCAAGAGTTGGAGTGTGAAGTAGATTGAAGCCTGTCCATTAAAGTGTGAAGATTGGCTATCTTAATATATATTTGTGCACTTATTGCATATATGTGTGGAGATGATAATCTGGACCAACATAGATTGCTGGTATAGCATGAAATATGTATATTGGTGATTTTTTATCTTTTTGACATATATGTGTTCAAGTGTATCAGTGTTATGAGATAGAGTGGTGGGTCATGTGAAAGTCTGTTCTCATATACCCTATATAATACAATAAGTTGTACTCTGCCTATGTAAAAGCCTTTTTTTTTATTTAATTGGTTGCGTTAACAATTTTTTTTTAAGATTCAATGTAAATTAAATAAAAGATTTTAATATTATAGAAATAAATGTGAGAACGAAGCTGGTCTTTCTTTTTAATTGGTTGCTTTAACAATTTTTTTTGCTTTGTAGAATTATTTGCTTTGAATAAAATGCTTGTAATCAAATTAAGTCTCTAAATTAAATTACAATTTTTTAAATGTACCTATTATATTTGATAAATAAATTTGACAGTATTATGGACAACTATTACTGGTGGAATTAGCATGGACTACACAATATCAAACTACAATTACAAAAATGGGAAAAAAAATCAAATCACATGTCACATGACCTAATTTAATAATCTTGTATTACAAATGTTATATATAGAGCTCGCAAATAAGCTCTTAACTAGCTTTGCAGAATATCCACAACCCCAGACCAGTTTCTGCTACTGGTATCCTCAGTGAGGTGTTAGGATATTAAAGCATTAGATTAAAAATACCAGGACAAGCTCAGCACTTTATCTAATGTATAATGATTAAGTAGAAAATCTGAAATTTTCAGACATCCATATGTCTTCCAATCCAGCTATCTAACTTAAATAGCCACATGGAACTGAACTGGTGTGTTTTAACTTAGTTCAGTCCCATATGGCTATTTAAGTTAGATAGCTGGATTGCAAAACCTATGGATGTCTGAAAATTTCAGATTTTCTACTTAATACTTATGCATTAGATAAAGTGCTGGGCTTGTCCTGCTATTTTTAATCTAATGCTTGAATATCCTAGCATCTCACTGAGGATGCCAGTAGCAGAAACTGGTCTGGGATTGGGGATATTCTGCAAAGCTTGTTAAGAGCTTATTTGCGAGCTCTCTATATAACATAATGTCAAACTACACAAGATCGATTTATGCTAATCAAAACTGAATGTAAATACAATACTATAGCATCTATTCCCCCCCTCACTAAATATTACATTTCAAAAATGAATTTATGTGCTGTAATTACATTTTCTCCATGATTTAAATACTATTACTATTCAGTTCTCTACTGTAATTAAAAGAACATGTACTGATTTTTTTCCGAGTGTTTTTTATTAATGGTGGAATTATTTCCTTTGCATAAAATGCTTGTAATATAAATTACAGTTTAGCTAGGTATAGTTATTTATTTTGTCATTGTCAAATTTATTTTTGAAATTTGTCAAAGCTACGAATTAAACAGCATTACAGAAAACATTCAAACAATAGATGAAATAGGGATTTTATACGAGATATATTTTCGAATTTGAAAAACCAATTGTCTTATAAGCTTCCTATCTATTTTTAAAATCTTAACATTTTAAAATTAAATTTTAATGCCTCTGTGTTATATCAATGGGAAGTGCAAGTCTAACTTTTATACAATAAATTGTTAAATAATGGTTCTATATATATTTAGTTTAGAAATCAAAAACTTTTTTTATTTTTAATCTGCTCAAATATTATACACAAATCTATTATTATAAGGTGTGAAAATCTTGAAATCATTAAATTAGAAGTCGAATTCTGATAATGCACTATTACTTTAAATATTATAAATGTCCGCACACTCACACGTCAGTAAGAGTTTAAAAAACTTAAGCGAATCACTTAAGTTTAGCATGGTCAGTCAAAGTTGGTGTATTTATAGAAATGCAGTTTAAACTTAAGTGATTCGCTTAAGTATTTTAAACTCTTACTGATATGTGAGTGCACGGAAATTTATAATATTTAAAGTAATAGTGCATTATTGGTGTTCGAATTCCGATCTAATGATTTCAAATATTATATATCTTTTAGTGAAAAAGTAGCTGATGATATCTGAATTAATCTATAACTGCTATAAATTAAATTTGCTTGTTCTCTAATGCTAGAAGCCATTTATTTAATATTAATGCAAATTTAAAAAATCTCTTATCAAATTTATATTATATCTTAATGTTTGCTTCACAGTGTCTGATGTATCCATATGTATGACTATATACATTAAGACACATTGTTTTTAAATAATTAGAATAGCAAATAGTCCACAACAACTTTATTTCTACAGTTCGCTAATGTTCAATTCCCTCGATGTACATTCAGGCTGGTTGCTACAAAAACGGTTCACAATGGGCAAGGTTTCCACACACCTTGGCCCCAGTCCAGTTTAGCTGCACACAAACGCTTCATAGTAAGCACTGCGATTGGCCTTAAGCTACTTACAGCTTTCGTCTCTGCAACAGTCTATCAGATACTTCACTTGAAAAACGCTGGAAATTCAACTCTTTATTCAGCTGCTATCTGGACAGTTTCCTCAGGCTACGGTCGCCCCATCTCCACTGAGCACTGAACATTAACTGAAAGCACTGACATGAGATATCTCCTATTGGAATTGAACAGACATCTACTGGAGATGCACTCAAATACTGCCTTGATGTAGTTGTTACACAGTCTGTTTATAGCTTTCTGATAACTGCAGTAATCAATTACATTGTCCAATAAGGTAAGGTCTCTTATCTAGAAATATTTGCAATCAGCAAATATTTCTTGGAATTATCATTCGCCATTACATTAATGCCTTAATTAAAATTCCTCAGTTATCAGTGCATGATCTAAAAACAATCTCTCGAATAAATACTAGTTTTTCTGGAGTGCATAAACTTGTATTCAATTTTTACAAAATACAACAGAGTCACTTATAAACTGTTTCTAATAATGGATATATTTTGTAATAAAAACTTTTTATTTCATTTCATTACATAGAAGCATATAATATTAATAAATGTTTTGTGAACAAGAAGCCATTTTAAAATATTGCATCAATTTTTTATGAAGTCAATGTTTTGATCAAATCATCCAAAGTTATAGACTAATATCTTTGCTCTAGATACATCTCTCACATGTTTTGCTGTAGATATTCACTCACAATTTTCTAGAAATTATGTTTTAGAACTTCTTAATTTCTTGTAAATATTTAGTCTCTAGTATCTATATTTTGAGGCAATACATTTGATAAAATTCATAAAAATACTTTGGGTTTTTTTTATCTTCTTTATTTTTATAAAAAGCTGAAATATTATCAATATGTTTGAAACCTTTACTAAATATGACATAATAAACTACAGATTTTTCATTTTTAAGATTATAAAACATTGTCCTAAATTCATTATGCTATCAGATTCATTATATATCTAAAACTGTGAAATTAATCAAAAAGTGATTAAAATTCTTTTTTTACTATGTCAAGAGTTGGTGGTCGAGAGGTCGGCACAGCTGCCTTGCAGGCAGTTGTCCTGGGTTAGCGGGTTCGCTTCCTGGCTGATGCTATGACACATGAAAGAGAATTCTTTTACTATTCATTAATACCATATTTAGCATGCCATTCATGGATTTAATAGGATAGTAATCTTGTAGTTTTGGGCCAATTTGTTAAACAAATGACTATATTATTTTTATAGCTTTTATTCACCATTAATTATTTAATTTGTCTTCTAACAGATGCAACATTCCTGCATGTTTGATGCAGCAATACTATAGTATATTCTGATGCTTAAGATGCATGAATTGTTCCCAGTTCTGTTACCTCCAATTTCATATAAACTCTTAAACAGTAAAGTCATTGATTATTTATTTATTAAGGTATTAAATTTCTGTCTTTTAATCTCTTTATTTCTTATGAAGTCCTGCATTTACTTCATTATTCTATAGAGCAGAAAATGTTTTAATGAAAAAACTAATATGAAAATCATTGTCTGAGAATCAGGATCTTTTGTTTTAATGAAACCAAAATAAAATTACTTGTGGCCACATTATTGTTTAATATTTGTTGAAATTTAACATGAATAATATATATTTCATATGTCAAAGCATTGACCGGGAAGTGAACCCAGGCCATCTACTTGGAAGGCAGCTATGCTAACTACAAGGCCACTAACGCTTGACATGAATAATAATTGATCCTAAAAAACAATAAAACACCAAATATTCTAACATTATTCTTAGAATAGAAACTGCCTTTTAATGTAGCTACCATTTTAATGTTAGATCATACTAATCTATGATTTATCTTACAGTTAGATCTCTGCTAATCTATGATTTGTCTTACAATCTGCATCTGTAAGTACCATGTAATATGAAGTTGTTTTAAATCCTTGCTCCTATATCTAATGTTTTCAATAAAATATTTTTAGCATGATTTAATCTAATTTCTTTATGGATATATTTTAGTGGCCAATTTTTATGTTATGTAAAAATTCAATAATAACATATTAGTTTAATTACAGTGATGATAACAATATTTTCTATAACTTTTTTGGAAAATGTTTAGTTGTCATAGCAACAAATACATTAGAGTTTTTCAAAACCATTCAGTCTTTTAATAGTATTATGTAAAAGCACAATACAACAAGCAATAAAAACATTTCCTCCAGCGTCTCATTCAATTATGATAAGGCATTGATAAAACAACCAAAACCAAATAATTTTGAACATTATTAGTCTTTTAGTGATGCATTTATATATTTCAGTGATAGATAATATTGAATAAGACTTTACAATAAATCCCCAAATAACCAGTGTTTTTAATCCATAACTTCCCAAAAAAAAAAAGCAACGGTAAACATATATTTCTTTAATTAATTTTTCTTTTGTTATAGAATTAGTTTGACTGTGATAAGCAATGTAAATACTAAATTCTTTTTTTTTTCATATGTCATAGCATCGGCCGGGACGCGAACCCACAACCGACTGCAACCAACTACTTGCTTGCAAGGCTGGTGCGATGACCTCTCGGCTAACAACGCTTAACAAATACTAAATTTTTAACTATATGTTCTGTCTTCTAAGCAGTTCTTGAAAATTTTACCTCAAACAAAATTATCACCTTTAATGTACTTCCGATTATCTTTGGTAAACATTAAAATTTATTACTAAAATCTCCTTATATATATATGTCAAATGCGTTGACTGGAAAGCGAACCCAGGCCAGCTGCTTGGAAGGCAGCTATGCTAACCGCAAGGTCACCAACATTTGACTACTAAATCTACTTTTTGTTTTATAATCACCGTTACTATTATTAAATAAGTGTGTGGTGAACTGTTTAAGAAATTTTATGATAGATCATGTGAGCTAGAAACAGTTTTAAAAGATTTGCATAAACAGATGGTCAACTCTTAATAAACATTTATTTTATATTGATGAAAATATTTTGTTTAAATATCAGGTAAAGTGTATTTAAATTTCTTATATAATTCAATTTTATTATTTAGTCAACTTAGTTTAAAATTAATTTATATTAAAAATAATTTATTAAGTTTAAATATAAACTATCTATAAAGGTTTCATCATCATCATCAACCATTATCAATCCACTGTGGGATGAAGGTCTCTCCAAGTTCAATCCATCTCCAATTTTTAGCTTCTCTTCTCCACATCACCCCTGCACACTTTCTTATTTGATCAATCCATCTCACATGTGGTCTCTTTCTGGGTCTTTTACATTCTCTTGGAATCCATTTTAAGATTTCAATTGTCCACCTATTATCTCTTCTAGCAATATGTCCAGTCTAATTCCACTACAGTCTTTTAATTTTTTCAATGAGGTCAGTAACACCTGTTTGTTCTCTTACCCATATGTTGTGTTTTTGATCTCTTCTTGTTACTCCCAACATGCATCTCTCCACACTTCTTTGAGTGGTCTACAGTCTCTATATTGCTCTTCTATTAAGTGTCCAAGTCTTAGATCCATAAGTAAGAACTGGTAAAATTTATTAAAAACCTTCCTTTTCAAACACGTAGGCATATTTTCTTTTAGTATCAAGTTATTTCTACAAAAACCACTCCAGCCAAGTTTAATTCTATGATTAATTTTATCCATTAGGTCTCCATCTGTATTAATCATCTGACCAAGGTATTTGTAGCTGTTAGCTTCTTCTAACTCATCATAATCAATCATTTCTCTACAGGCTGAATTCTCACATGCAAATTAGAATAGCATTAAAGGAATATTTATTTTTCAATGCTTTTGGCATTTGCCATTTAGATCTTATTTTGGATAAATGTATATAAATCACTAGCAGTATT
The DNA here is from genome assembly GCA_028023455.1 of Epiperipatus broadwayi. Classification (NCBI taxonomy): domain Eukaryota; kingdom Metazoa; phylum Onychophora; class Udeonychophora; order Euonychophora; family Peripatidae; genus Epiperipatus; species Epiperipatus broadwayi. The sequence goes on along the minus strand of JAQFVV010000979.1, from coordinate 26,550 downwards.
TTGCATTCAATTAAATTGATAAACATTATTATTATTTCAGTAAATTAGTATATCAAATGATTTGAAAATAATATGAAATAAATTTCTTTAATATATAGGAATAGTACAGGTATTCAAACCAGGGTATGGGGGTATTTTACTATAATAATGGACAAATAACTGACAGGGACAAACTTTATAAAGGTTTGCTTTAATAATGGAAGAACGTTTAAAAGCCATCGAGCTATAAGATACTGTAGATTTATTGAAAAAAGAGTAAAATTGTTGTTATTTTATTATTTTGTGTGTGGGTGTGAGAATAAATCTATAATCGTCGTTGTAGTTTTTTTGTTCATTTTGATTAATTAAGGAAGAATGATTGAACCAAGTTTACTTTTATCAAATAATTTAAATTAATTAGCAATATGTTCTGAAATTCAAGCAATCTCAGATTAATTTGTACAAATGTAATTAGTAAATGTAAAATTAGAAATTGAAACAATAGGCAGGATATGTGTGGTACGGAGATAAAACAAGCCAAAATTAGAAACAGAGGTGTGAGAAAGTGACCGCTATTGTACACTCAGATTTCTGTCCCCAGAGAAAAATACCTAAGAAAAACGGTTAAATTCCAAACTAATGTCAACAATCCCAGAAATCTCGGAGTTGAGTGACACGCGATAGACTTATCAAATAAAGGGATACAGGTGCATGGGATTGATTGGAGGAGAAAATTCAAGGTGTGAGGGATGAAGGCAAAGATCAAAAAGAACAGTTTCAAGGAATTGTTTTTTTAGAGAAATTATTAAGAGACTTGATTTTTATTAGATTATGATTTAATGATGTGTGAATATAGAATTCGGGTTGACCGACTCCGGCCAGTCCAGCTGATTGCCATCAAGATGCTATACCAGAGAACCTCATATTAGGACCAGGTGGAGACGGAAATTGCAATACCTCATTAAAGAATAATCTTCGCTCAGGATCCCATTACAGTCTTCTACATTTCACAGGTAGCTATCGTAAAATTTGTTATATTCAATTGTGCACTTAAAGAAATAACTTTAATATCCAGAACTATTAGAAAGACATTAATCTAAAACAGTATAATTAATATTAATCATTTATGAACAGTTGGAATTTTACCTAATAAATTTGGATGATCAACAGTCTGAAATAATATGTGAAAGTAATTTGAGTTTATAATTGTCTCGGTTGGATCAATACTGTAATCATTATTAAACAGATTAAATAAATATTTATGTAGTAATTTTTTTGTTATTTAATTGTTGGAATTTCAACATAAATTTATATATATCGGAATGAATGTTTAGCGTAAGTTTGTTTGTATGGAAATGAATGCAGTTGATATTTTGGGGGTGGGATTTTATTGATTTTATGCTGAATGCAGTTGATATTTTGGGGGTGGGATTTTATTGATTTTATGCTTATGTCGTGATGCTTTTTAGACTAAAGTTAAATTGGATTAATTTGTTCTGTGGGATGTAGGGCGGCCCTTCTATGATTATAATAACGGAGGTAGTGTGAAGGGTAATTGTGGCTGTGTTCTTTCATGTTTCCGACTGGAGCGAGGAGGATGTTTTGTGATATAATTGAGTGGGTATGACATACGTGGGGATCTTTAAAAGTTCTCTGGCTATTACTGGGATTCGATTCGAATCTATGTATAAAATAAATAAAGGGTATGGGTGTAGAAATTATGGAGAACATCATGTAATCGAGGAAGAACAAGTGAACAAAAAAGGAAAAGGATTAGAGTAGGTAGTGAAATCTCGCGGTCCCGTGGGTGGTTACAATATCATGCTTACAAGCATTATTGACTTAACAAATAATTTGAATTCTCATGTGGTTGCTTAATATATTTTTAATATCACATTTCTTTTGAAATAAATTACTACTATACCTTCCTTTATATTCTGAGTATTCATCATATTGGTGTTAAACGTATACATTTAAGGATGTCTCAATATACCGTGTTTCTTTGAAGTAGAAATGTATTATCACAAAATGTAAATCAGAAAATAAGAAAACTGATATATTAGGCAATTTCTTTTTGTATCTTAGCATACTGCCACAAGATGTCAATGAGAAAATCATCATCATCACCAACCATCATCAATCCACTGCAGGATGAAGGTCTCTCCAAGTTTAATCCATCTTCTCCAATCTTTAGCTTCTCTTCTCCATATCACCCCTGCACACTTTCTTATTTCATTCATCCATCTCACATAAAATATTTATCATTTACACAAACATTCATTCTGCCTTATCAGGCAACTGAGAAGAAAGACCAGGGTGTTTCTTGATTTTAAACTCAGAGATAAAAAGCCAATAAACTCACCATGTTGGCTAATGCGTGTTGGTGAGCAGCCCATCCATGTTTGTATACTATATGAATAATCACATAGTAATAACAGTTGCAACGACAAGAATGTATGGAGTGGACATCAGGAATTTGCCCTGCTCAGTTTCTTTAAGGCCTCCAAAAGGAATCAAAGGGTCTCCTTTCAGTTAATAGCAAACTCCTTTCTACAACCACTTATATATCAGGCAATTCACTTTCATATCATATAATAAATTTGATCCAAAGTATAGTTTTGAAATGAGGACATCAGCATATCAATTTACTTTTGGATTGTATTACTATGTTATTAATTATTTCCTTAGGAACTTTATTATTAAGATATAGCAAAGTAAGAGATATCTCCATTTTTGTATATTAAATTGGGAATCCTTGATATTTAAATATTCTATGTAATTCAAAATCTGAATATATCCTTGGATATTGTACCTAACCAGTAAATTCTGAATATTACCAAATTCACCACTTCCCTTATTTTGTTGTAATATCTTATATAAATGCAATTTATTCACTACTTTGAACACTTTTTAGCAAAAACCTTTTATTGTACCTATATGTATACACAAACTTATGTTTTGACTGTCCTGCGGTCTTCTTCAGAGTGAATTGGTTCTGGAGAAGACTGCATGACAGTTGGCTCTGAAGAAGACTGCAGGACAGGTGGCTCTGAAGAAGACTGCAGGACAGTTGGAATACTGTAGGACAGTTGTCTCTGAAGAAGACTGCAGGACAGTTAACTCTGAGGAAGACTGCAGAACAGGCGAAACATAAGATTGTGTATGCATATAGGTACTATAAAAGGTTGTTGCTAAAAAGTGTTCAAAGTCATGGATAAATTGCATTTATAGTAAATTCTGAATACTTATTATGCATGAGAAATATTAGGATAGTTTAGGGATAGCACTTGCCCTGTGATTATTTTGGGTAATCTTATGAAAATGAAGACTGCCATTTTAATTAATTGAAAGTCTCCAAGCTGTATTAGGTATATGCTAATATTCAGAAACACTATTTACTCTCTGCTCACAATTTCTTTGCATATTAGTTATTTACCAACATGACTTTTAATATTTTCCAACACAAATAATTGGCAATCTATGATTTTGGATAAAATGGATTCAATGGATATCTTCTGATGTAATCATATTATTTCTAGATAAGAGCATGATAATGAACTAACTGCTAAACATTGAGAAGCTAGCATAATCATCATCCCACTCAATGTCCCAACTATCTCTCAACTACACTTTAAATATAATTTTAATAGAATTAGTTCATTTATTCTGTTATCATACGATCACTATTCTTTATGCTTTAAACAAGCTGTTTTTCACAGAAGCAAAACTCTCCATACAGTAGTGCCATTTATTGCAAAACAGAGTAATCAATGGATATATGAAAATTTGTGCATAAAATTCCATCTAGTGCCTATTCATCCAACATTCACAGACTAGTTTCTAACTTGTGGCTTTTATTCCTGAAGAGCCTTGGATCTGAGAACACTGCACCTAGATCTTGCAGTGCTCTCAGATCCAAGGCTCTTCAGTGATGAAAGCCACAAGTTAGAAACTAGTCTGGGAAAATTGAATGAGTAGGTCCTAGATAGGAATTTTCTGCACAACCATTTATATATTCATTGATTACCCTGACTTGCACTGAATAGTGCTATTGTTTGTTGTTCTGATGTTTATAAATTCACTTAAAAAACATATTTAATCTAATAAACAATAATTTGTTTTTTAAAAAAATCTTTACATCGTTGGATTTGTTTTCCAAAATAATCTGTGGTATATACCAAAATAATAGTTGCTTTTGAATTCCTTATTTGAAAAAAAAACTTTACTTAAAAAAAAAACATTTAATGAAATATGTACAATGGCATGTTATTTATTTTCTCTATTGAATTATAATTATATAAATATATGTAAAAATATACATTTAATAGTAATTTAATACACGTAGTTATGGTTTTATTTCTTGATCGTTTCAGACTTTAATCATGAATTCTTTTTTTAATAATACTTCAGGTCAACATTGGCATGGCAACAATATTGGTATCAGCATGGGATTTGGGAATTCTAGTATCAGATTTTCAATGGTATGGATGGCTGAAGACTTGGAGGTTGGAGTAGATTGAAGCCTGTCCATTAAAGTGTAAGGATTTGCTATCTTAATATAAACTGAGCATTGATTATATATATATGTAAGGGAGATAGTAATCTGGACCAACTGATGAGTGCTGGTTTAGTACGAAATATGTATATTGATGATTATTTATCTTTCTTACATGTATGTGGTCATGTGTATTAGTGTATGAGATAGTACGGATTTTTGAAGGGTGCTTGAAAGTCTGAGTTCAAATCCCCTATATTTTAAATCTACACATTTAAAAAAAATTTCCAAATCTGTCATTTTGTTTGTTTTTTGATTTAGATATGCTATTTTATGTTATTTTTATAAAGCAAAATTCAATAGCTTTTAATTATTATTTCTTGTCAGGAGTGTTTGTTTTTAATATAAAGATTAAACAGTCAAGCGTTGGTGGTCGTGCGTTACAAGCAGTTGTCCCGGGTTAGCGGGTTCGCTTCCCGCCGATGCTATGACACATGAAAAAAAAAGATTAAACAGAAAATATTTTATTACAAAACTAATAGAATAATTAAATACCATATAACCGAGTATCATATTTTTTAAATCTTTGCTATAAAAAAATAACTTTTATAATATTTTTTTTGTTTGTTTAGATTATTTTAAAAAAAAGTCCTCTAGTAATCTTATTAGTTCTGTCAACAAAATGAATGAGAAAGGTAGTATAGTATACAGAAAATTTGGATAAAGACTTTATATCAGTATACTTGTACAAAGGGTGGAGAAATTGCGTTAGGAGAATTGTTCAGTATTATACTGATAAAGAATGGAATAGAAGAATAGATGCATTAATAAAAATTAAGGAACTGGAGAAATGAAGAAATAGTATGGTGAATAAAAAGATTTTAAATATATACAGAAGTAAATAGAACATTGAGTGTGATTTAATTTACGATAATAGCAAGGAAAGTAATTTACTGTTTACGGCTCGAACAGGATCGTTAGGAAAAAAATATACACAAATGGAGAAATGTGGGCGATTTAGGCTGCAAGTTATGTAATAAAGACATGGAAAATATTAAGCATTCGTTAATTGAATGTAAATGCCTGCAAGAAAGAAAGGGTACATATAATAATGTTGTGGAAGAATAAATATAATTAAAGTGATTGTACAGAAAGTGGGTTCTTAGTTTTTATGCTAGGTTTGGAAAAAGAGTGGACAAAGATGAAGGGATGGAGCAGGATAGAGATAAATATGAGAAAAATTTAGAGTAGGGAAAGGAAAGGGAAGCTAAGGTGACTAACAGGTTTCTCTGGTCATAGTGGCTGAGAGATTCCTAACTTCGATAAAGGAGTAGCCACATCACATTACGTCTGTTTTGATTCATTGTTTAAAAAACGATCTATTTCAATGAGGAAAATATTAAAAAATAAAAACAAAAGCTTATAAGCAAAGATGATGCTAATCAGAAAGTATGTATACTATTGTCATAACATCAAATTTTAATTTGACAAAAAATAATCATAAAGTTTATCATTTTGGAATATTATTTATTGTTTGCAATATTTAACAAAACATTAAAATAGTCAATTTATTCAAGTTATATTAAAACTAATTGTAAGATCAATTTATTGTAAGGAAATCCCAGTGGCATATTAAGCATTTGATACTTTTACTCAGTTAATTACAAATATAGGGGATTTGAACTCAGATTTTCAAGACCCTTCACAACTGAATTTTGATTTTTTTTTGGTTTAGAAAAACTGTAGTGACAAACTGAGATGTGAAAAATTTTAAATCAACCCTCAAATGAATTTTAATTAATAATAAATATAAAAATTATTTTATAATAAATGCTTTTTTATTTTGGACTAAAAACACATCAAATAATTGTTGCTGTTTCTTAACACAAATAAGCCTTTTATAGTTAACTGGAAATAAAAGCATAGAGGGTCGGATACAGAACATTTGATCTGATACATGCTTTTTTTTGGAAAGACAAGACTGTCAGTGAAAGGAGAGAGCATGGTGCTGGATTTGCTGTTAGGATTTTCTGTGTGGAATTTCTCATTGTATCAGTAAAATACTAATTGGGTTAGCTATGCACAATGGGACTTGTGCTGATTGACTTACTGCCTATGTTTCAATCTTAGACTCAGAGTGTTTAAAAAAAAGCAAGGTTTTAATTCCTTGTTGGATAGAATTATTACAGAAATACTATTAAGAAATTGAATTTTTCTTCTTGGAGATTTTATTATAAACATTGGTACCGATAGTAGACATTGCTCAAACGTTATTGAAAATAATGGAATTGGTGCTGTAAAATAAAATACTTTGTTATCAATGAATTTATGCATGATACATGGATTGACATCCACAAACACATTGTTTTGATAGAAGAACAACTATAAGTAACATGGGTGCATCCAAGCTCAAAGTAATGACATTTAATAGATTACATTATAGTTATGAGTTAGAATACAAGTGACATTCACATTCCACAAGCACTGACAAATACAGATCCATAAATTAGAACATTACAAGATTATGATAGCATTAAAATTAGATGTTACTCCATTCATATTCACAAGAAAATTGATATTTATTCTTTAGAAGAATCTACTATAAATTTCTAAATTTCAGAGGCTGTTAATCATTAAATTTCTTAGTTGGAACTTCAGGAGTATCATATTACTAATAGAATTCTCTTACAGAATAGGTTCACTAAAAAAGAAAGAATCAAGATTGGTTTTCTGATAACGACATTATTATTCATGATTTAATTAAAAGGAAATGTGAATTTTTTTGCTTGGCTGAATATCTGAAAGCAGATGTGCAACAATTTACAAAAAGGTTTAAAATGATTGGTGGATTAAAACTGCAAAGAAGATATTGACATTTGTTAATCATGGGCATTCAACATCTTTTTGAAGTGTTGAAAGAAATAAATGGACATGAGAAATGATATAATCCTATTACATCCAGAACATGACTTAATTTTATGATAATGATATTTTGAAATTTGTAAATGGTATTGATCATCTTTTGAATAATTATAAAAACTAAGATGACAATGTTTAATAATATATTCATTTTATCTAATTCAGATTTGGATAAAGATATCCAGATTACTAAAGTCAAAACAACTCTTTGTAATCTTAAAAGTATATTAGCTGTAAGCCTAGATGAAATAGCTGGAATAGCATTAAAGTATGATGGTAATATGTTAATCCTAAAAATATTAGAATTTTTAGGAATATTTGGACCCATAAAATTGTACCACTTGGTGTTATAACATGCTTTTACATTCCTAATTTTTTTTAAAAAAAATAGACAAGATTGCAATAATTATCATGGATTATCACTATTATCTGCTACAGCAAAAATATTTTTAAGAATTTTAGTTAATATGTTGCTTTTAGTTATAAATATATGCTTACCAGAAACCCAATATGGCTTTAGGGATTCATTAAGCATAATAGACATGGTGTTTGCTGCCAGAAAACTGCAAACAATGTCAAGAACAAATGAATTATTTATATATTATTTTTATTGATTTAGTCACAGCATTTGATTCTGTTAATAGGAAATATCTATAGCATTGTTTAAAATTAGTTGATTTTCTAGTAAAATCTATTCATATTATACAGTTTCTACATAGTGATGTGAAAAGAATTGTTATTACTTCAGGTGGAAAGTCAGAAGCATTTGTAATAAAAACTAGTATTAAATAAGGATGTATATTTGCTCAAACATTGTTTACAGTTTTTATATCAGTGGTCTTTAGAATTGTTTATAGATTACTTAATCAAACAGTGATCAAGTTATAATACAAATTTGAGGATGGAATTTTTAATTTGAATCGATTAAAAGCAAAAGCAAGAACTTCTTTTTGGATTTACAATATGCTAACGATTGTGCTATTTTTTCCAGTTTAAGAGATAATTTACAGTGTTCTTAATGTTATGCAACATATGAATACGTTGGCTTATTAATTAATAGTCAAAAAAATGTTTTTCAAGATTTTCTGAAAAAAAAACTTCAGTAATTTTTAGGTTGCATGATTATTAACTTGAGAAGGTAAATCAGTTAAAATACCTTGGTAGTTCACAAACAGAAGTGTGGACTTAATTGTTGAGACAATACAGATTCCAATATGTTGTTGTTGCTTTTAACAAGTTAAAAGATAGAAAGTATTGTAACTAAGTTAACTCTATATGTTTTATCTAATTTATTGTATGGAAGTGAAAAACTTAGACACTCTATAATGAATATAACAATATTGTAATTTTGCAATAAATATTGAAAAAATTTAATCTTTTAAAGCATAATTCATTAGATATAAGAGAAATAAATAGACATTCAGATTTTTTTTGAAAAAGACAATGAAGTCTTTGTTGATTTTGTAAAATGAAAATAATCTTTCTAGAAATGATGACATATAAGATGTTTGTTTTGATTACAATCTCATGTTTTTAATATTTACAAAAAGAAAATGTGAATATTTAAAATTTATTTCAGTAATAAATAAAAATATCTATCAAATAAAGTCAAATTTATTATTATCAAATAAGTAATAATCATTTAATCTTAAATTCTATGTTGAACATGAGAACAAAGAAAAAAGACACATTGGCTGTAATACTTAATGGTTAATCAAAATTAATTTTATATGATCATAATTGGAAATTTATTTAACATTTTGTGATTATTGGAATGCATTGCAGTTTAAATTTTATAATTTTAGGCATAAATCAAATTGCTATTTTCCTATGCTTTTTAAAATATTATTTTGTTTATATTGACATAGTTTATCTTTTATACTCAGTCCAAAAATAAAATGAAAATATAAAATCAAATACTTCTTTCTTCATCTTTGTCTCTTCCATTATTTTTAACACTTTTTGCTAATGGATTTCCAATTGTTTATCCAATAATTCTTGTTTTAGCTTTAAAATCAAACTTTGGCGTTAAAATCTGCAATGTAAAATTTCAACACACATAATTTATTTAGATCATTGAAAATAAAGTACTTTAATAAAAATTTAATTCTTTAAAAGATTTCATGATTGATAGTCATTTAACCACATTTGGTCATCAGTATCAATCATAATATCAAAAATCTTAAGAAAAATGCACACTGCCTTTAAGCAATAGAAGCTATTTTTATGTTGATGTTAAAAATCAATAAGATTATTTTTATTTGTTTATATGCTTTATTTTTTCCTGCAAAATTATTAATTATTTAATTTTTTTAAGCATTAGCCATGCCTTTTTGAATTTTCTTAGGTGATTAATTTGGCAATTCATTGTCATGCTTTTATGTTTAACATGTAAAATCTTATTCATCATTAAATCTTAATATTTTTGATGCATTTTAATAAAAAAAAAGTTCATTAAATTTTTATTACTAAAAGGAATTTTAGTAAAGAATACTTTCAAATAACAAAGTTATTTTTTAAATATTAAAAATTCACTTATATTTACAAAAAAATTTATATAATAATGACATTCTAAAATGATGGTACTTTTTATTTAAAACCTTTTAAGTGTTAATTACATTTAATAACCATTATTGCACCATTTCTCATATAGTTTTGGTCACATATTCATAATTTTACACTTATTTTTACAGTAAATTCAGTATTTACAAGTTTAGTTTCCAAAAAAATCATATTTGGCAGTGTTTTTTGAAAAAAATCGATTTTTCATTGCCATCTATTGTTATATAGTTCAGCCTCTTTTCCCTTATAAGAAATTGATAAGCACTGATTGTCAACTTTGGTCATTGTTCTCCAGACATTTCTAACTATCAAAGTCATAAATCAAACAAAAATGTTTTATGCTTTTGTAATAGATTTTGAACATAAATAAATATATTTCTCATAATTGTTTACATTCATAATTAAGTTTTTACATCACCTTACCTAAATATAAACTTTGATTCAAACAGTTTTAAATTTTCGAAGAAAAATAATCAAACGAAATAGAATAGCCCTTGACCGTTATTCAAAACAAGTGACTTCTATTTACATGTCAATTATATTTGGGGATATATTTATGTATATTATGATTATATTTTATACTATATTGACTAATAATGTGGCTAGATTTAGATTTTTATTTAAAGTATTTAATTTTAGATGAAGAAAAGACTACGGAAGTGAATAATAAGAGATTGTAATTTTTAAAACACAAGAAATCACTGGCAATTTTACATAATGATTGGTTGAAATATAATTCTTTTGTTTTACTGCAGGCTATTTTAAATGTTTTTCTTATATTTTTCTTCAGTTATTAACATTATTTTAAATTTTTCATTATATTTAACCAATTTGAATGTAAAATAATTCAATTTTTAGAAACTAAATTAAAACAATTCTGTTTGTAGTAGTTTAATATTTTTATGGATAGAATCATAATAGAACTGTAATTGACAAACAAAATTACTCAAATTTTTATGTAATTTACCAATAGAATTATGCCACTGTTTTTTCAAAAAAAAAAAAAAAGAATTTCAGTTCAAATGTTATTAACAGCAGACATTTTAAACACGTTCCATCTATCATTACAAAGCTTTCAGTTGAATAATTTTATTTCTACAAAATAAATATATTGGAAAAAATAGAATGCATATACCATTTACTTACTAAGAAAAAATATTTAACTTAATTTTACAATAAATAAATAAATTATGTGTAGAATTGCATTTTTTAAATGCTTTTATTTAAGTCTGAATATCTCTTTGTAAAACAGATAAAACTCTCTATACAGTAGTGCCACTCAGTGCAAGCCAGAGTAATCAATGGATGCCATAAGGCTTGTGCATAAAATACCTATCTAGTTCCTATTCATCTAATATCCCCTGACTAGTTTCTAGCTTGTAGCTTTCTTCAATGAGTAGTCACTAGATAGGGATTTTATACACCTTCGTGCATCCATTGATTACTCTGTCTTGCACTGAGTGGCATTACTGTGTGAAAAGTTTTGCCTGTTTTAATAACAGTTATTAGCAAGCATAATAAATGGTGATCATGTGATGTTTAGTGGTTTAATATCTCTTTGTGGTTGTATGTTTGTTTGTACTAGAATATTAAATCAACATTGTTAAATGTGACTTGCATTGCAATTATAGGAAAAAGACTTTGAGAAATAAAAATGACCATCTTATTTTCAAACCTAAATGCACTTTTATAGGTCAATTTTAAGTGTCTTGAAATGAAAGTGTAAATATATATTAAATCATCATTTGATATAAATTTATTTTAAGAATCTTATTAACACTTATGAAATATTATGATTTGCCTCATGCTAATGTTAGATGTTAAACTATGTAATGATCAAAAAATTTTGTAAAGTGTAACATCTAAAATTAGCATGAGGTAAATTTTAATATTGCATAAGTGTTAATAAGATTATTAAAAGAAATGAATATAAAGTGAATCATTTAATACATATTCACACTTTCATTTGAAGTCACTTAAGATTAGTCTATGTAAGTGCAAATAAGACAGTAATTCTTATTTTCTCAAAGTCTTTTATTTTATGGTTGGTTGAGTGTAACCTCATTTTTAACATCACTGATTTAATATTATAGTATGGTTCAAGTGAGGAGGGATTATTATCTTCTAAATAGGATTATAATCTGACACTACTAGTAAAATTCATTGATCATTACATATTTAAGTTAGAATAAAATTTAAAAATCAAGGTTTAATAGATTCAAATTCAATAGAATTGTTTCAAATTTGGTACATGAAAACAAATACATAGCAAAGTAATATGTGACTAGAATATTTGACATAGATAATCTAGTTTCTTTTTAGATCTGGATCTGCAGGCAGGGGAATTTTGAATATTTTAATATCAAATTTATATTTCATTTTTAGAATGTTAATATGGTTTAACTAAGGTTTGTGAGAAGGTAGTATAAGAGATTTTTAAGGATTTCAATTTAAAGTAATAATAACAATTTGAAATTGAAGTTTAATAGATTTAAATTTAATACAATTTGTTGAAGTTTTGTAAATCACTATCAAAGTGAATTTTTTAGATCTGGTGCAATGTGCAGGAAAATTTTGAATATTTTGATATCAAATTTACAATTCATTTTTAGAATGTTAATATGTTTTAAGTAAGGTATATAAGAGGGTGATATAAAGATTTTTTGTTTTCAATTTAAAGTTGTAATAACATTATGAAATTGATGGTTAATAGATTTAAATTAAATAAAATTTGAAATTTTGTACATTTTTGAAAAAATCTCTACCAAAGTGATAGGGCACTATAATATTTTATGTAGATAACATAGTTTCTTAGACTACGGAACACTGGATGGAATAATTTTGAATATTTTGATATTCAATTTAAAAATTGTTATTAGAACTTCAATATGTTTTAAGTAATGTGTGCCATTTACTTGACTTTAATTGTAAACTTGATTTATGTTAAAATGATAAAGATAGTTTACAATATAAACAGTGAGGATTGCCAATTCCTCTACAAGCTTTATGATAAATGCTTAGCCTTAAAATATCTCTGTAGAACCCCCCCAAACCCCTGACCATGGTTTCGTGCTTTGGCACTCCTCAGAGAGAGTTTTGTTAATCTTTTTTTAAATTTTTTAAAAATAAAAACAAAAAATGTCAAACACTTTTCAACAGAAAAGTACATTACTTAAAGCTTTATTATATATATATTAAAAACCAGTCAACATTTAGACAATACCAATATCAATAACAATCAACAATTTCTAACTGTTGTCAAGACAATCTTTTAACAATAAGGGTGGAATCCCACTATTATTAATGGTCTAATATACTTATACAGACACTAAAGATTGCAACTTGATTACAGAGATTAAAATTATTGATACAAAAAAGTTTAAATAAAACTCTTTAAAAAGGTAAATAAAACCTATTCTGAATGCAGACTAATAAATAGTTAATTATAACATTACAAACTGCAATTATACATTTCAAATTGCACCCAAAGTTATATTTAAATAATAAGTGTAATAATGCTGCCGGCTAATTGTGTTTATAAGTAATCATTAAAAACCAGTCAACACTTAGACAATCCAATATAAATAACAATCAACAATTTGTAACTGTTGTCAAGACAACCCTTTAATCAACAATTTGTATCTGTTGTCAAAGTAACCCTTTAACAAAATATATATATGCACACATACTACATATGTAAAAAGTATACATATTAATTAGTTGCAGAAATATCTACTGACATATATAAACTATAAAAGTCCAATTGATTTAAAATAAAATCATATGTATTTGAGGGAAGTTTGTTTACAATATAATTTTGGTAAGCATTTAAAAAAAAAAAAAATCGAATCAAAAGCAAAAATGTCAAACACTTTTCATTTAAAAGGATATTTTCAGATTTTAAATCACTTAATGATTTATTATATGCATATATAATTATGTACACATGATAAATATGATATATGCATTAGGGATGTACATATTAATTTGTAACTGAAATATTTAGTGATATATATATTGTAACGGTCAGGTTTGTACATTTGCTCAACAGACTGAGAGTCCAAGCCAGAGAACCAAAAGCTGACCAAGTCGGGATAGTAATACCCTACGTCTGATCATACCTTAACTCTCTTACTCGTGCTTCCAAGTCAATCCATCGCGAATGACATGCCAGAGGCTACACTCGATATCTCTTTGATCACGTTCCAGCAATAGCAAAGCAGTAAAACATGAGACATTCCCCCCTTATTACATATTCTATTATATACCTTAACTAGTGATTCATAAGATAATGAGCAAGTAATGAGACTGAGACAAATTTATATTTCATAAATTTAATATAACATTTAATAAATATTGACGCATAGCAAATTGCGTATAGCTAGCTCACACGCAGGTGAGGGAACACTAGGGTTATAAAACAAGATTACAAAGCCATGAGTGGATTCTCTAGGTTATCAAATAATAATACAAAGCAATGAGTGGATTCTCAGGGTTATCAAATAATAATACAAAGCAATGAGTGGATTCTCAGGGTTATCATATAATATCTCAAAGCAATGAGTGGATGCTCAGGGTTATAAAATAATATTACAAAGCATGACTTTTTTAATAAGCTTATGTCATCTTTCATGTTCTAATTCATGCTATGTTTTATTTTTGAAATCGGTTATAGTTAGCTAGAGTGATAGATTTATTGATGAATGATAGAGATTATATTAAGTTTATATCATTGTTACTAAGTTTGAGTTTATATTATAGTTACTAAGTTTAAGATTATATTATAAATATATTCAAAATCATATTATAGAGACATTTGCGTGATATATAATTGTTTTACAGATAAACACATTAACTCTGATTCTAGTTCGGATCAACGCCGAAATTACTTTCTAGGGAAAATGAACTGAAATGTGGTGGCAGTTGAACATCAGATTCTAGGGCGTTAGAAACTACAGTATCGGACAAGTGCGACTCGAATGCATTCTTAATGGGGTTTATTACTTAGTAAACGGTTCCCTAACCGATCTGCTTGCTATAATGGAAGAGGCCTTTTAATTCAAGGAACAGAAGATTGGCTTATGAGCCCTTTGGAAACGCTTTGGTTCCATTAAGTATGAATAATTGTCACATTTGCCTAAACTTTTGAGGCGTGACTTAATGAAATACGAAGAAAATGTCACCGTTGCCTAAACTTTCGAGGCGTGACTGGACGTGGAACAATCTTGAGATGGGCCATTATAGACATAGCAAGTAGAAATGCATATTTATGCAAATTAGCAATACATTCGGAACGCTAGATTAATATTTTATAAATTAATTACGCCAAAATCTTAGCTTCTTCAGTGCTACTACCACCGGTCAAGTTCATAAACGAGATTATTAAATTATAAAATGATGGCGATAATGAGAATCGGATTTAAGGTTTTTCTGCATAGCTACTTATAGAACTGGGAACATTAGTTATATGTAGTATAACTAGATCTAATATCAACTGATTTTTAAATAATAAAATATGAGTTATAAAATAGCTCACGCAAATTATTGATTTTTAAATAAATTACACATCTTAAATAATTCGTCAAAATAGACCTTACTAATAATGAAAAATAGGTTTTAACTAACGAATGCAAATCTATATTTTAAATAGCTTGCGTGAAATATACTTTTTCAAATAACTGACAAAATACATATTTTAAATCACTTAAATAACTTGGGCAAAATCTGCGTTTTAAATAGCATATGCAATATATACGTTTTAACTAACTTTAGTAAACATTTTCATTTTATATAACTTTAGAAAAGATGCGTTTTAAATAATAGACGCTAAATATACCTTTTAAATAACTTTAGCAAAACATTTTCATTTTCAATTAACTTGGGAAAAGATGCGTTTTAAATAATATACGCAAATATACATTTTTAAATAAGTTTATCAAAAGATTTTAAATAACTTGTTCGGGCATTATAAATATCGATTCACTCTATCACATATAATTCAGAAAAGAGTCTTGACTATATTCTTTATATCGCAATACTCTGATATGATAAAAGAGATTACTCACTCCCCTCCTCCCGATAATTTATTAACACACAAGACTCCGTTCTGATAAAAACACAGCATAAATCAATTAACATGAACTTAAAACTATAGATAGATGACATAAGAATAAATTGCATAAACAATCAATAAGATTTATAATTTAGAAATGAATTTCTTGTATGGTTTTATACAAACTAGATGTTTAGAATTATTTAAAATTATTAATGATCAACGACTACTTAAAATTAATAATGATCAAGCAAGCATTTGGAGAGTGTTCTAAGATTTAAACAAATTTAAGATAAACATTTTAAGATAACTATTTTAATTGAACATTTAGAAAATATTGATTATGTGATTTAGTTAGCTAGCTTTCATTTAGGGTACGTTTTAGTTATGAGATTTAATATGTCAGAAAGGATTTACCGGCAAAGTCTCTTTTAAGGCATTGTTTCCATGTGCTTCTCACTATATTCAGTCAGGCTGGGCTTCTCTTAGGTTTTAGTCTGGATGTAACTTCGCAAATTTATGTCTGTGGCAGCTTTCCCCATTTCTCTGGTCAGGAACTCTCTGGTCTCTCAGATACAGCTTCTTTAGCTTCTTTCTTACTGTGATGGGCATGGTGGAGGTTTTCTGTCATCGGTAGCCGCTCGTGGAAGAGCAAACGGCTGTCTCTTTGTCTTCTAGCCAACGGTCATTTTTGGAGTAGCTTTGATAGTAGCTTTTTAAGATTTAGATTTCTTAACGGCAGGAACAGTTCTTATTTAACTTCAGCTTTAGTCACAGCAACAGCAAAAATTTAACACGGATGATGATAGATGATTGAAGAGGTTGAGGCTTTGGTGGCTATTTGGGCCCCTTTTTATGCTATATTTTTGACAGAAGTAACCTCCTACTTTGAGTCATGCCACATCACAAGATGACTAGTTCAAACTAGCCTTTAACCAAATATCCAGTTAGTAAAAATATTAAGTATATCTAAATCTGGACATGGAAAGGCTCTATTGTTTTAATTGACGTCAGTTTTAAAAGATATATTTTTAAGAGAATGGTCACAAGCAATTTGTAAAGATTTTGTATAGATTTATGCCTGACTGAATATTATAATTGGTCTTGGTTATAATTTTTAAATAGGTCAAATTTTAGCCAAAGATTTATTTTTAGAATGAAGTGTTAAAACTGATAAAACTTTCTGCTTGTAATTTTAAGCAAACAAAAGACAGAAAATTATCTAACTTGGAAATTAGTCAAAATTAATACTGACTTAAATAATTATTTAGAAAGAATATTGAAAAATAAGTAATATTATAAATTTAAACTTATGATGCTACTATATAGATAAATTTTAATTATACAGAAATCTAATGGAACATGCTCGTACATAAATATTTGAGACTATAATTTTATATTTATAATTTTTAAGGACGTTTATATACGCACATACTCGCAATATTATAAGGATAAAGTTTTTAAAATTTAAGAAATACACGCCATCTGAGTACAACAAATATATACTATTATCAAAGATAATAGGTGAAACAGGTGTAACCGTTTCAATATATATAAATCATGTGCAAAGTCGATGTTAAGTACAATATTTTACTTTTTTTTTTACTGTGCCAATACTAAAAAGTTAGAAATAAATAGAGATAAAAAATATTTTTATTTTAAATGCTTTTATCCAGAAATTAATTAAGTCAATGAACCATCATGGTATAAAAAACAGATTGACTTAATTAATTTCTGGATACCCCCCCCCCCCCATGCGTTTTTATAAGTTAAATTTAAAAATCCCAATTGTAGTTGAAGAAATATTTTTTTTGTGTGTTTTTTAGCGTGTGGTAAAAAAAAATATTTAATTTAAACAATTTTTTTATTTCTATTTATTTAATTTCTCAAAAGCTGGATTTCCATATATAATTAAGCTAGCACATTTGATTTTTTGAATTGATTTTTCACTTAATGATGATGACATCTTGATATTTTAATTTAAACTAAAATCAGTCAAAACACACTATAAGTTTAGTAACTGAAACACACAGGCTTATTATATACCTGTGTCTATATATGTAACATATAGGATATTCATCAAACAATCTTCTTTAAAAAACTTTTTTTATTATTATGACTATATGAATTTTAATTTCAAGAGCAACGTTTCGACTATTTACTTCCTTATAGTCTTTTTCAAGCCACTAAAATATACAAAAAATAATAAAACAAATAAAATAAAACATTATATAATCATTAAACTCTACATATATTTCAAATCTTCTCAAAATAAAAAATTCTTTTTTTAAAAAAAAAAAATCTTTTTTCCCTTTAAAGACATAAATTTAATATAAAACATTAGAACATTACCTTCCTCTGTTTAAAACAACCTACAATTAAACTTCTATTTAAAACACTTGTTTAAATTATATTTAGATAAAATACAAAACCAGTCCCATCACCCACAACAATCAATTAGTTTTTTTTCTTTTATTCTATATTGTTTAAATTCTATATAAAAATTTTTCCTTTTTAAACTTCTTTATAATTAATTATTGTTTCTAAAAGTTCTATTTTTTTGCAAATGATGTGACTAGTTTTATTTTATAAAATCAATTAGTTTTTTATTCATATATGGTTTAAATTCCTTAATATAAAAATTTTCCTTTAAAAATCTTTCTTTATAATTAATTACTGATTAATGTTAGTGAAAAGAATGATATGTTGAAGTATGAAAGGTGTATATATGATAAAATGTTTAGACTGTGGAATGTTGGTAAAAGTGTTTCTTATATTGGAAATACAAAAAATAAGTTAAGAAAAGATTAAAAAAATTTATCTGATAAAAATCTGAATTTTTTATAAATGTAAATCTGGTACATCAATTAAAAATAGAACTTTTAGAAACAGTAATTAATTATAAAGAAAGATTTTTAAAGGAAAATTTTTATATTAAGGAATTTAAAATATATGAATAAAAACTAATTGATTTTATAAAAAATAAAAACTAGTAATCATTTGAAAAAATAGAACTTTAGAAACAATAATTAATTATAAAGTAAGTTTAAAAAAGGAAAAATTTTTTATAATAGGGAATTTAAAAATGTAGGAATAAAAGAAAAAAAATAATTGATTGTTGTGGGTGATGGGATGGTTTTGAGGTATTTTATCTAAATATAATTTAAACAGAGTGTTTTAAATAGAAGTTTAAATTGTAGGTTGTTTTAAAAGAGGAAGGTAATGTTTAATGTTTTATATTAAATTTATGTCTTTAAAGGGAAAAAATTTTTTTTAAAAAGAATTTTTTATTTTGAGAAGATTTGAAATATATGTAGAGTTTAATGATTATATAATGTTTTATTTTATTTGTTTTATTATTTTTTGTATATTTTAGTGGCTTGAAAAAGACTATAAGGAAGTAAATAGTCGAAACGTTGCTCTTGAAATTAAAATTCATATAGTCATAATAATAAAAAAACAAGTTTTTTAAAGAAGATTGGTTTGTGATTTTATATTTTGATGAATATTGTTTATACTGACTATTTTTAAAAGAAAAAAGAAGTTCAAGATTAAAGGTTATGCTATTGTAACATATAGGGTATATGAGCACAGACTTTCACACGTCCTACCACTCTACACACTATCTCATAACACTGATACACTTGAACACATATATGTTGAAAAGATAAATAATCACCAATATACGAATTTCATGCTAAACCAGCAATCATCAGTTGGTCCAGATTACCATCTCTACACATATATATGCTATAAGTGCTCAGATATATATTAAGATAGCCAAACCTCATACTTTAATGGATAGGCTTTAATCTACTCCACACTCCAACTCTTCAACTATCCATCCAATTGAAAATCTGATGATGGAATGCTCAAAGACCACCCTGAGGCCGAAATTCTTGTCACATCCATGTTGACCTAAGGTCAATCTGACCCCTCATGTACAGGATATAATTCATTTAATACATATACAAGGGATGGGCAGACATCTCTACTATGTAATAACTGAAACACACAGACTTATTATATACCTGTGTCTATATAAGTAATATATAGGATATATGAGCACAGAGTGGTGTGTCGTGTGAAAGTCTGTGCTCATATACCCTATATATTACTATAAGTTTAATTATTGCCATTTAATGAATGCAATAGACAATACCTGACTGCAGTGCTGTGATACTTTAGTGAAATGTGTATAAAATGTTAATTACTGCTAATCTTTCCAAGATTTATTTTAAAAAAAACAACACTTCACTTCCGCTTTTGGTAGCCATCTTTGCAACTGGTCTTATTAAAAGCGTCCCTTTGCGATTCAGTTTCAAGAAGACAGGGACGATTGTCCCCTTACCTTTACGTCTTTTATTCAAGGTAAGTCGGTTTTAAACATTATTTATTATGGAAAGTGATAATATAATCGATAATTCTCAAATTAATGTTAACCCCGATCTCAGCATTCAACCTAGCAATGCAGCCATCGGTCGTAAATATTATAGCCTTAGATCTAATCTAAATGCAACTAAACTAACTTCTACTACAAATAAAAACCCACAAACCAATAAATCAAATGAAAACACCATCGCAAATATCAACAAAAGTTTAGAAAATATTCAACTTACCCCTAATATAAACAATAGCATAAATATCTCATCAAGCGAAACTATTGAAATCCTTAACAATACAAGCAAAAACCAATCATCTCCTCTCCGAAGATTTTACGCTCCCGCAGAAGACTCTAATGAGCAATTTTCTTTGCCCTATAATACCCCGAAAACCATATCTGAAAATAATAGACAAAATTTCCAACAAGATGATATCGGCGAATTTTTTAAAGTTAAAACTTTTCCACCAGAGGTCGACAAAACCAGCGCTGTCACATTACAGTTTGTCAACAGTAAATTTAAAAATCAAAAAGAAGAAATAAATTTTAAAACTAATAAACCTCATTCCAAAACAAACAAAGATTATAGCACAGAACAATCCATTGCTACATCAGCCAACTTGCAATCTAAACCAATTTCCTCATTTCCAATATTGAAAAATTCCACTACGTACGCAAATATCGTAAGGTCTAAAAATTCTGAGAGAATCTCCGAAAATATTAAGGCCGATAATTTCAATGAACTATATTTGAATATCTCAGAATTAGACACAGAACAAGAATCAAACACTCTAGAAAATGTCTCATTTAATATAAACGATCTTAATGATGACATGTTCCTAAAAATAAATAACGAGTTTAACAAAACGATTCCCAACACTCTGTATAAATCGTTTACAAACTACTACAGCGATAAGTCGTTAATCTTAGCCATAACAAATCAACAATGTGCGTTATATAAGTTCCCTCTAGAACAATTATACAGTCTAATCAATCAAAATCAATTAGGCAGAGGCATTCACATGATCCTTAATCATCCCAATGACCGCTATGTTATCGTTGAGTTTAAAACGTGGGCGGACCGTATGAACTTTAAAAATAACTACCGATCTTTGGGAAATTATATACTTTGCTCCATAGATATGAACCGTCCAGTTACACTATCTGGCAGAATTCAAAACTGCCTTGCCCATTTGAAAGAACAAGAACTACAAGACATCCTTATTAATTATGGTTCAATTAGTAAATTTAAACACCTACTAAACCCTCACTTCGAAGATCAAATTCTGTCCAATACAGTTGTCTTCACACTTACTTTAAAGAAAAACATTATACCCACTGACATACCCACCATTATTACTGCAAGAGGCTCTCCTATGGTTTTGACCTTCAGGGGAGTACAGCCACAATGTTTCTTCTGCCTTCAAAGAACACACCTTATTAAAGATTGTGCAGCAAGAATATGCATACACTGTGGTATTAAAAAGAATAAAGTTCACAGATGCCCTGGTAGACCTATTAATACGGCTATCACATCCTTAAATAGACAATCACCACATGGGACTAATTCAAACAGCAACCTCACAAACCCAGACAATCTGACTCAAATAAATCCTCCAACAAACCCTCTCACATCCAAACCTATCTTTCAAAATGAAAATCTTCAAGAAAGAACAAACACCAACCTCTACACTAATAGTAGTGAATCAGAGAACCAAGCAATAACATATACTGCTACTAAACCAATCTCTCAAACCAATAATACTCAAGATCATTCATTAGATACATATTGTACTAATCCCCGAGAAACAATGCTAGGCCAAACTCTTTCTACAAAAGAAGACAATATGACCAAACCATCTAACGAGAGCAAGGAAAACCCAGGCGATGAAGAAAATACACTTAAAAAATTTCAAAACAATTCATCTATAACAACTCCCACCCAGCTTAAAACCAATGATGCTTCATCATTCGTGCCAGCTAAGTCTAATAAACCTAAACAAAGTGATCCACAAACTGTCCTCAATTCTTCAATGCCTGCAGTAATCAACCATCCAGATGAAAAGACTTATCAAACACTCAACCCAAAAGTCAGCATAATTAATGTTTCACAACAGTTACAGCAAACCGAAAATGACTCAGATCTAAAATTTAAACCAAATTCTTATAACAATAAAAAAACACTTTCATCAAAAGTACAGGAAAAAGAAAACAACACTACTAAACTTAAAAAAACCCCAGAAACCAACACAACAAATACCCAAAATACAAATAAGAAAATTAAAAGAAAATCAATTCGCTCAGATAAATCAAGCTCTGATGATGACAGCTCCCATCCAATACATTATTCACCACCACCCGCTAGCAAACAAATCTCAGATATATCCAGCACAAAGCTTCACAAATCCATAGAAAAAAAGAGGAAAACCATGGATCCTATAACCATCGATACCATTGATCCATCTGACGAATCTCAGACAGATTACACTACTTCATCAGACACCGAAGACTTCATGGATGCGTTTCCTCAACCAACAAATATATCACCAATCCATCCACAAGTTCAATCACAAGACTCTGATTTCCAAACAACATCAGAACTCATTAACATGGAGATGCCCCACATTGACTTGGTACACTTTGCTGAGGACGGTTTGGATTAATCTATCATGTTCTGCAAAATTGCTGGCATTAATATTCGCGGCATCAACTCAATTGATAGAGTTCTAGCTATTAAAAACTGGCTCTCGCTCTGCTCCCCTCATATACTTCTTATGGGTGAAACTAAATATCACCATAAGACTGATCATAAAATATTATCTCTTCTCTCAGCTCTCGGATTTACTAGATTTTCCATAGGCCATTCTGCTTCAGGTGGAGTCGGTATTCTTCTCAGCAAGTCAACACCACCAAACAGTTTTAGTATTCTATTCCTAGATGCCAATATTATTGTCATAGAAATAGACTATTGGGGTTATCCGATCATCATAGCTTATATATATACAGCCAAAGACACCTCTCAATATCTAAAAATAATCCATATCCTAAATGCCATCAACGCTAACAGAGCCTCTCCTACTATTCTTCTGGGAGACTTTAACACTACATACAATGACTTCAACAAGAGATTTTTGCATCTAATAAATCGCAGATTAATGTGTGGAGAGGGTTTCTTCCCTCCTGAAGCCTACTCTTTCTATACTAAAACTAAAAAGTCCCTGATTGATTTGGTTTTCTACACCCCAGACCTCCATTTCAACCTTGATGCAGCCTTGGCCCCTGTTGCTTTCTCTGATCATATGGCTCTAATCTTACAACTTACACCTATTGCAATCCCTACACCCATTGATGGACCTGGTAAAACCATGCGCATGATCACCCAATCAAATATGACCGAAGCGATAGTGTCTGAGGCATACATCCTTTTCCAGAAAATAAACATCCTTTCCCTGCCTGCTGAGGAGGGCTGGTTTTCCTTCATTGGAATACTTCAGTCCATATTAAATCACCACACCAGGAAAATCAAAGGACCTAATGGCCTTCTAAATGACCTAACAGACATTAATATACAACTTCAAGCATCACAGCAAAATTTCACAAATACAGAAAAAATTATCTTCCTTAAAAATCTCTACAAAATCAAGCAAAAGTCCCTTGCAGAATATATATCCATCAGAAGAGCCAAATGTTTCTTAGCACAACAACACTGCTGGACGAGAGACTATCTCAGATGGGCACTGGGATACAATAAAAAACAAATCACTCCCTTATCCATTAATACTAATGGAACCAATCTTATTGGCTTTCCAATGATGCAGCACATCAGCAAACAATTCTGCCAATTAATGCAAAAAGATGGAGCTCCTCCTATAAACAGCTGGTTAGATGCTGGTGACCCCGGCGAACATGGCATCACGGAAATCCAAATCAAAAAGAAGATAACATCTCTCCCTGACGGCGTTCATCCTGGCCTTCATGGCATCCCAAATTTCCTTCTCAAACACCTCAGTCAATTCACTGTGCCAATTATTAAAAAAATGATTGATCACCTAGCCTCCGGCAACAGAAACATAACAGATCTTTACCCAGTGGCACTCGTGCCTTTTATTAAAAAAGCAAAACCACTAAACGACATTAACAGTATCCGGCCAATTTCCATGACCCCATTGCTTATCAAGATAATTGAGTCAGTCATTAAAGATCAAATCCAAACTCAAATTCTTAGCCATATCTCATCAAACCAATACGGAAAAAAGGGATCATCAACCTCGCATGCTATGTCCAATGTAACTGCACTGTTCAATTACATCAGAGGACATCGTAAATCAAAACCTATTGCTGTCCAGCTGGATGTTGCGGCAGCATTTGATTCAGTCCAGATAAACATCCTTCTGGATATTCTGTTGGAATGCGACATTCCAGCTGGGATTGTACAGATGATCAGCAATCTGCTCAACAACAGAGAGATTTTTCTCTCTCTTGATGGCAAGATCACACCAGGTTTCAAGCCATACAAGTCGATCCCTCAAGGATCCCCGCTCAGTGCCCTTTTCTTCACAGCATACATCAACCCTCTTCTGATGGATATAGAAAAAAACCTCCCTGGAATTTTCCTTCCCTCTCTCAATAAAAGCTTCAATGTATTTGCATATATTGATGACATCATGGTTGTGCTTCCCACCATTAAATACCTTCCTAATCTCATGAACATATTAAACAGAAATACAGCGAAACTTGGCCTACAAATAAATTTTAACAAATCTTCCATCTGGAAGATAATGTCTGGTAAACAAATTAACTCTCCCTTTTCTGCAAAACCCCAAAGATACCTAGGTTTTCCAATCTACAAAACTCCAACTGCAATGGCAAGAGAGATTCAAGATGCAATCCTCCATTCAACTGAAGCCATCACCACTTCACTCTCTAGAGTATACCTTTCATTATATGGAAAGGTTGGCCTCCTCAACATGATCATAATGCCAAAAATCTCATATTATCTTCCATTCGTTAAAATGTCTAAACAGTTTCAAAATAAAATTAACCGATTATGCACCAAACTTCTCTGGAGAGGAAGGACAGTTGCTATTAGCTTGCGAGGTATCCAACGACCACGCAGGTTCAATGGACTGTCATTCCACTCAATACAAGCAATCATTTTACAGAAAACCCACAACACTCTACATAATCTGATCCTCTCCTGTGGATACTCTAACATTATTAAAAAAGTTACACCGACAGATCGTCCTCCACCCTCTTCCAGTTCATGGATAGCATCCCTAATACAACAACTACAACTTTATAACCCGATAACATCCTTTAACCTTAACCAAAAAATCACCTTATGGGAAGCATACAATATAATCAACTATAATCAACAACCCATTAAAACCAGCCTAAAAATAACCAACCAAAGACTCATTACACACTTCAAAAGATGGAGTCTGGAACCCAAATTCCTTGACTTCATCATTAAAATAAATCTTAATGCGCTACCCACGAATTGGTTTCTTTATCACCGAAGAGGTTTTACCAGCATTGACCCTATATGTGGTCTGTGTGCTCGTGAAGATGAAACCATAGACCATATTATACACCGGTGCCCAAGACTTAAAACTCTAAAAGATATAATTATAATCAATTCCAACATAAGACCTGATATGATTTTCTCACTCGAAAATGCCATTCATAATGGGTTTTTTTCAATAATAAGGCTTTCTACCTTTGTCCTTTATTCCATATGGATAGTGAGATGCAAAAGTCTCATGGAATTACCCCCGCCACAAATCATACCATTGTTCTATCAAACGCTCAAAAAAATCAAGAAACGTGACCAGCTCCTTGCCTCCAGTAAAGTCTTTGCTGACACCTGGTCTTTAATTGCTCTTTCCTTTTCCTGATTATCAATTCCCACCTACCCAGCATTATAGAATAGTCATTTATAAAAGAAAATATTCATGTTTATATTAAAAATGCTAATACCATTAAACAAGTTCTTTGAATCTCTTCACTATACCTAACCACATAAGAGTATAACATTGTGCTCTCATAACATAATCTAGCCAGATGACATATAGAACATTATATAATCATATTATTGTACAATTTATTCATTTATTTATCCTTTATTAGTATGTAATCACTATTTATTGTTAATAAAATTTT